>VDFB02353683.1:0-25929 GCA_007258455.2 Sequoia sempervirens
TTTTCCATTAACTACTAATTTAAAAATTTAAGTGTGAAACTTCATTTAAATAATCAATTATTATTTTTAAATGATCAAGGTTTAAAAATTTTACATTTTATTTTTATTGAAAAAATATTAGCAATATTAACATCTTTGTAACCATGCATAGTAAATATTTGTGACCCTTGTAATATAATTTCATATATTGTTTGCATAACTACAAATAGTAGAATTAACCACATGAGAAAGTTTTATGCCCTTGCTTAGCTACTTTTTTGAATTCTTGTAGCTCCTGCCCACCTTGGCCCTGAGCCAAGCCATGGACCTTGTGTCTTACCACCTCATCTCCTTACTGCTTGGCTTGTTGTGGCCTCCTTCTATTGGAATTTCCCCTCTTCTTTTACATCTAACTTTCTTGCTAGTCTACATTTTTTATCTCACCTTCACCTCCCCTACCTCCTCTTGGATATTCCCCTCTATGTGTCTTCTATTGATTTTAGCCATCTTCCTTTCTCACTCTGGTTAACATCCTCTTAGGAATCCCCTTATTTACAATTCTCGGTATGGCATGTAGGAGTGGGAGTTCCATGTCTTTCTCCCTTGTTACAAGTCATTTTTCCTCATCTATTGTAGATGAGAATGGTTACGCTGATGATAAGGACTCACATGCGGTTGTCTTGGTTGTTGATGTTGATGATGCCCCTGTCTCTTTAGAGGAAGACTTTTGGGCTCATATTTGGGAAGATGAAGATATTTTCTCTTTTGAGAATGGTGATCATGTTGATGGTTTTCTTGAGGTTATTGGTTGGGATTATAATGGGCTTGTTGAGGAGAACGGGCTTCTTCTTGAGATATAGCTTGAAGCCCGTGTTGAGACCTATAATAGTTCAACTATGATTTATGTGGAGAAACCCCTTAATAATAATAATCTATTTATAGGGTCTTAAACAAGGTTTTCTTCTCCCTTATGTTGCTAAGGAAGATGTTACTGATTCACCTTTTGAAGTTCTTGTTCCTATTGTTTAACCTTTATCCTCTATAGTTTTTGAGCTTCCCATTTTTGGGATGACTTGTAGGGATGGGAGCTTGAGCACTTTTCAGGTTGAGTTTTCTTCCTTTCATGTGGTCATTCCTGCTTTGGAGGAGATTCAAGCTAATGAGGTAGGTGGCACATCTAAAAAGTTTCTTGATATTGATTGTGAGGCCATAGATGAAATTTTTACTACTGTTGTAGAGGATGAATAAGTTCATATTGATATTCCCGACTCTTTTCTTTATGTCTTTAGACTGGCTTAAGAGCTCCTTGGTCTGGAGGTTTTGTGGAAATTGTCTGAATATCGATGTTGTTAGAAGATGGGTCGTTTAGGTTTGGAAGAATAGAATTTAGGTTTAGGTAATTGCTACGTCCAATGGTTCCCTTCTCTTTTCTTTTCCCTATGCAAATGACTGTTCAAGGGTCCTTCTTGAAGGCCGTCTGGTTTCTAGGCTCGATTGGTCTCTGCCATCAAAAGTGGTTTCCTAGTTTCAACCCAATGATAAACACTTTTAAGTTTCCTATTAGGCTTTGTTTCCCAAGGTTATCTTTGGAGTTTTGGACTAGAAATATATTTTATGAGCATTGCTAACTCTTTTGGGCAATTTTGTACTACTGATAAGATTACTAAATCCATGAAGTGATTTTTGTTTGCTAAATTTTGTGTTTTAGTGGAGAATAACATTATTCTCCCTTCTAATATTACCTTGTCTTCAAATTTTGGTAAGTGGGTGCAAAAAATTAAATATGAAGACTCTTTGGCTATTTTTCATTCTTGTGGTAGAGAGGGTCATACCTCCTTTACCTTCTCGAGGAAAAAGAAACAACACTTTGTTTGGAAGAAGAAGGAAAAGATGTCAACTATTATGGAAGACTACAAACTCCCTTTCATGAGCCTCAGATGGAAGATTTACCAATGGACTCCATTGTTGATACTCTAGGATTGGTTGGTTTACTTAATGGTCCTATATCTTTTCCTTGTAGAAAAAAGATGAAAAGATTTGTAGTGAGGAATCCTTGTATTACAATACAATATAAATCTTTAGAACAATGTTTTAAGCCACATTGACTTAGTGTTGGTTGGGTGGTGTTTCTTGCTTTGTAATGCTCTATTGGTAGACTTGTCGTACTTTTGCTTGGTTGTTGTTTGTTGGTTGGTTATGATTTTTTGTTTTGTCTAGTCTTGTTGTTGTTCCTTGTCTATTCCTTGTTGGTTTTTTATGCTTACTACTTTATTTGTCTCTTTTAAAAGGGATCATGGCCCTTTCAAAACACTGCTCTTTTAATAAAAAACATGTTTGTAACCATTTTCCAACTCTTCCCATAATTTTATTAGGTTATTCGTATTAAGCAAAATTTTATTGAAACATAGATTCAAAGCTTCACCAATAATACCTTTTGCTTCCTTTCATTTACACTTCTTTAATTCCATTTATTTATAATTTTTTAATCTTCAACAAATTTCCTTTTATTTCTATAGAATTGTTAACTACAATCTTTAATCTCTGAAATTGCATATATAAAAAATAACAAATATTAATTAGTAAAGTACATTAGATTAAATTAAATACAATCAACATTTAAATGAATTGACATAAATCTTGTAAATCAATTTCAATTCTTATGTAGTTGAAAAAATAGTCCAACAACATATTAACCATTCAATACCAAGAACCTAACTCTGATAATATGTTAAAGAAAGACTCAAACAAGATAACAAGGTAATAACACAGAATAATAAAACAACCAACAATAAAATAGAAAAAAAAAATTGTGTATATGACAAAAATCAAACAAAATATAATAAACAATCTGAATGTATTCCCAATTGGTTTGATTTTTGTCATATAATATATATATATAGCAGAAAAATTGTTAGGCATTCCCCCAGCAAAGAGTACCTAGTTGCTATCCTGAGAATTATTTATATTTTTGTTAAATAGAACGGTTCTTAAAATACTAGAGAGCACTAATGCGGTTCGAACATGTACAGAAACCTTTGTCCTTTTACATGTTCCGTAGTGATAACACACAGCGACCTTGAACATGCAAGCGAATTATAAAACAAGAAGCAGCTCAGAAAATAGACGGTAAAACTAGTTTTCAACAGTGTATCAAAATTCTAAAAGATGAACGTGCCATGTACGTGTTATCGAAAACTAAAACTGAAAAAAATAATGTTTTGCTGCAGACTGTTGTGAGGACCTTATACATTTCAAGGCTGTCAATACCTATAAATTATATTTGACAGGTTGCAAATTCATGCCAGTAAACTAAGAATTTAGCAGATTTCAAAACTTTGAATATGAAACTGTTGACCATCTCTGTGTTTCGTGTCAGAGAATCTAACCTATTCAAGAATAAAATAGTAACGATATCATTCTAACAAATTAGATATAAAAAAGCCTAAAGTACGACCCATTCAAAGTTCTCATTGGTAGGGAATTTCGATAAACTTCCCACAGGGAGAGAATCTGGATTATTTTATTTCTAGAAAATGAAACTTTCTTGAAGAATCTGAACCAAAGAAGTCTATATATACAGTGTTGGGGTATACAGAAATGCAACGACCACTGTTCTGTGACGTCCTTAAGCTTTTTGTGTCTCCCAAGTGCTGTCCACTTAGCATTTCTAATATACCCGGCTTTAGTAGCTTCTGTTCAGTAAAAAATGAAAACGGGTATTGCTTTTATTCTTTCTGTGTCTTGGTTTGCTTGGGCTATTTTTCTTTGTGAATCTCGGCCAATGAAGCTACCCAATACTGTTGTCATGACCTCTGGAGTTGCTCCTGCCCCCATCTTCAGTGCGGTCTCAGTTGTTAATCAGAAAGAGAGAGCAGGCTATTTGGCAGCAGATGAAAGCTTTGATGGTGTAAAATCTGAGAGGAAATATGGTTTTTATATGACAAGTGAAGATGATGTAAGTGGAGGAACACCCATCACAAACCATCCACAAGGACATAGCCCAGGCGTTGGACATTGAATGTTTATATTCAGACTATTAGCTGTTATGTATATTTGTTTTCTGTTGATTAATTAGAAGATGTTTTTTTCCATTATCTTACTTTGTAAACCATATATCATGAACGGATGCCAGTTTCAACATGATGTATAGATATCCAGATTCATAGCATGTAGTGTTCTATGTATTTAAACTTCATTGTTGGAGCCTAAAGTGTGAATGGCAATGTAATGTAAATCAAATTTATTTCCTTCATTTATATGGTACTTATATTGTAAGGTTGAAGTATTGGATTTTTTTATTCCCATAGAAATGTAGTTAAAAAATACCATCATCACGAGAAAAAAGTGAAGTAAAACGAACTTACAATACTTTTGAAAGAATTTAAACACATAGATAAGCCCACTCGTTTTCGTTATAAGCACAGTAACGCATTATTTTTTTTGCTAGCCAGCGAAATGAGAAAGGGATGCTCCTCTTATCTTCACTTTGTTATTATGTTTTGAGCAAGACTACCAAAAACATTAAAATTTAATAACATCTGCCGTTGAGGGAAATGGACTTATGATATCCTCGAAATGAGATTAATTATGCAGAATGGTATACACACATTCTACGGGGTTTTTAGTACATGGATATCATTGAAAATGTTGTCGTATCAGATTGCATGTATTGGGTTTTTTTCCCTACCCGTCAACTCTAAATCCCTAGGAATAATATATAATGAAAATAAGTTTGAACAAACAAAATATTGAAATGACAGACGAAAATAGATTAGTTAAAGGATGGTTTATATAACGCCAAGATTAAATCAAATCAATATGTTGAAATGAAAGACATACCTGCTGTTCTTAGTTTTCAAATGTGGTTAGGGATGGTTTATATAATTCAAAGATGAAATCAATATTTATTAGATAGGTTTAAGGGTTCAGTAAAATTGGTGAGGATGATGGTATGTTTTTAAAAAGTCATTCACCAAGGTTAAAATTTTTGGAGGATCATTTTGACCATTTTCAATCCTTGGATAACTTTGACAGATAAAACTCTCCTTGATAATTTTGATTTAAATCAATGATTACCTGTATTGCTATAATCTGCTATATAAGGAAAGAGCCGCAGAATATTTCCAAAAAAAAAAACAAAATTATATATAATAATAATAAATCTCATAATATAAAATGACAACATATCATATAATCCTTATTCACTAAAATTATTTTTAACTGAACGAGCTAAGAACAAGACAGCTAAAGAGCTAGAGTTCTTCAACCGTGTTGCTCTAATGGATACTGCACCACTTAAAAAATGAAGATTCAAATACCATTTCCTGGTTCCCTAGATAAACTCAGTTTATGTTTTACATCCAAGGTTTTGTGATATCCACTCACGTCTTTGGAGTAGTGAGAGATGATGTCACAGAGTTGTGGATTCTGTAGGTGAGAAGTTAAATCATCATTTTTCCAGTCCAAATTTGAAATGGGTGGATTAAAATTTGTTTTACAATTAGACTTCGTACCAGAAGTAAATTTGCGGTACGATGAGGATTTTAACAGGAAGAATCTGCATGCCCTCGTATTTAATTAAATCGAGTTCCGTCGCTAAGAAATAGCCATGAAATCTCTAGAATGATTCAATTTGTGAAACAAGCTGTGATGGACCACCTCATGTCTAGATGCGCCCCAGTGGAACACTAAGATCAACGATAAAAAGACGGGTTTGGCTAATATCGTGTCACTATAACATTTCTAGCGAGTCCAAATTTCTTATTTCTTTTTAATTTTAAGAAACATAAAATTTTGGAGGGTTTTATATCAAAATTTACTAAATCATTTTATCTATTCTCACAATCATGGTTTCATTTTTTTTTATGTGGTGAAGTCTTGCATTCAATAGATTTTGAACTTTAGTGGACTCACTCGTAAGTATTGAGCTTCACTATAAGAAGATTTAATCTAATTATATCCATAGGTTTTAATAAGTTGTCAGATCTTTAAATATCACTCAATAGTTTACAATAACAGCAGTTCTATATTTCACTCTTATCAAAAAATTGTAAATAATTGTTCTATTTTTATTAACTAAAATTTACTATTATTGGGATTATATTTAAGAATAGTCATCTAAACCTCTCATTGATCAATTTTTAAAATGGTAAATGTCTAATGGATAAGATGGTGTCACATTTCGAGGGTGTCAAAATTTCTTATAAGTGGTAAATAGTTGTCTTACTTTTAATAAGGAAATTTCTTTTGACTAGTGAATTGGTTGAAACTTAAAAGTAGTCATTTGAACCTCATCTTGGCTAATTTGTAAAGCATTAAATGACTAATGGATAAGATAGTGTCACATTTCAAGTTCTCATCTTTGTTGTTTATTTTAGCTATGTGTCTTGGGATTTTTTCCTTGGCTTGAGCCAAATGAGGCCACAAAAGGGGAACCTTATCCCCAAAATGAGTTCTCAACAAATCATTAGAATTTGAAAGCTTCCAAGTTCATTGGCCTAACAAATATTTGAATATAAAACGGTGAATGTATCAAGCTTGCAATCTCAATAACCTAATAGGAGCTTAATTCTTGTGAGCTCAACACGCCAACAAGACTTTGAATCTTAGTGGCAAGGATATAAATACCATGATTAAATAATCACACTATTCTATGAATGTTAAATTCTTTATCTGATCTTAGTAATATCATTCTAAGTAGATTTAATCTACTTCGTTCATAGATATTAGTATGATATTAATCTTTTAGTATTATACTATTTAATTTTTAGGAATAAAGAAAGGAATAATAAATGAAATAAATATTATAAATAGAAAGTACTTATGCAAGAGCAATTGGTTGAAGGTAAATATTACCATTAGGATGAGAACCATGAGCAAGCACACCAACATCCAAGAGGTGACACAAGATTTTGTAAGGGGAAGAAAACTAATATTATGGAGATAACATAAATCTGAATATTACAAGAAGAGAAATAGAGAGAGCTCAATCATAGAATGCTTCATGTGTAGAATGAGAGAAGTATAACAAATAAATATAAGTGAGAAAATAGTTGCATAAGTAATTCTCATGTATATCCATGCCACCTTTCATCCTATGTGGGTGCAAGGTATCAAAATCCTCATAAGGAGGAGCCTACACCTAATCCTCAATATTCCTCCAAACAGGAATGATTAAATTGAGTCATTATCACACATGTGTCAGAATACTCAAATAAGAAAAAAGACTTGTATGATTCCTTTGGAATATTCCTACAATTATTTATAAAATATAAATTTATACATAATCTTCACCTAAGTAAAGATTAATTTCTAACAAATAATTTTACACATCATTTCTATGAAAGAATTATAAATAATTATGATAATTTTATGGATAAAATTTACCTTTGACTATTAAACTAGATGATATTTAACATTTTAAATATTCAATATCTCATAAACTTGAATATAAATTTAGGTTTAAAGAATGAGTGAACACAATAATCAAAATGACTATAAATTTTAATTTTTAAATCAAAATAATTAATAATATTTAATTAAACCTAACTTATTGATTTAATTAAAATAGCTTCATAAAAATATCATAAAGAATTATAGATAGTTATGAAGTTTTCAATAAAATTTCAGTAAATTACAAGTAGAAATAAAGACAATAAAAAACTATTTAAAAAAAATAAAAAAATTTAGGTTTTAAATATTATTAAATTCTAAAATAAAAATATATATATTCATGTATAAGTAAAAATACTAATAATTTAAATTAAAAATCTAAAAAAATCTTGAAATATTCTTCAAAAATTAACAACCTATAAATAATAAGAAAGTCTAAAACAAAGTTTGACAATTACTATTTCAAATAAAAATAATTATTTTATTTTATACTTCTTCAAAATATAAATGGAGAATATTAAATTATTAATTGAAAATAAATAGGAGAAAACACTATATATGAATGCATATTATATATTTTTTAAGAAAAAACTAATAGTTTTATAGAATGGTGGTACATAGTTTTAAAATATTTTATGAAGAAAATAAAATGTTAAATCAATTTAAGGGGTGGAAGTAAACATAGTCAAAATGAAATAAATTTATAACATGATAAACAATAATTGATTGAAAGATGGAGAAATAATGGGTTTGATTAAGGAAAATTCAAGAAGGGCTTGTGCTTGTTACAAAACAATCATAAAGGAATAGAGAAAAAAAAACTCACGAAAGGTGAGACAAGGAAAAAGAAACTAGGAGAACAACAAGACCAACAAATATTTTGATCGAGCCAAGAATAGAGAAAGAGATTTGGAAGGACCCAAAACCAAAAATAACCAATCAAAGAGGTTTTAATTCAAACATCAACAAAGGCCCCAAAATAGGAGTTGGGAGGGATTGATGACACCAATCAATATAAACCAAGCTTCCAGTAGCATCAACAAAATTTCTCTTCAACTTGCAAGAAGCACCATCCAACCTGAAGATCTTAGTAGAGAACTTCTCTTTACCAATAATCATGGGATGCAACTTAGTAGGATTAGCAAGCCCAACATCTAGCTTTCTTTTTATCCCTGACATTGAACCTCTACCATGAATGCCATGGGAGGCCAAAGTCACAACAAACTAAACAAGAGTTTCACCATTTTAGATAGTCAATGTAGAATGCAAATATTTATCATGATGAGACTAGCCTTGTACAATAGGTCGATGCTACCGAGCAGTTTTATAATGAAGTTCTTGCTCCTAAGGCCCAATCTTTGAGCAAATATTTAAACTTTTGTGTAGCACAAAACTAGACTCAACCAAGACGTGCATAATCTTTCAAAGAGAAAGTTGGATCTATTTTTAGTGACCTTATCTAAGGTAATAAAATGACCAACAATATTAGCAATATCTTGAAGAATATCTTCATCCCAAAATTCTAAAGGAAGCTTGGGGAGACACACCCAAATAGGTCATAAGTTAAGCTATGTAATGTCAAATCCAACAAACTAGCTTTGAAGGTGAATAAATGCCTCACCAAAAGAATAGGGACCATTGTGAAAAATGCAAGTGTGGCCCTCAAAGGAACAAAAGGAAAAAAAGAAAAAAATAATTCATTTGGAGAAGAGGTAATTTGACTTAATATTGAATGGGCTATATTAATGACTAAAAATATATGAAAGAATGGTGCGGAGAAAATTACTACAAGTGTTGATGACTAAAAAGTTATGGAGGAGGTGTTTGACCAACTTTTTTCCTTGTGGGTGGTAGTGGAGATAGAGTGGATGGTGGCAATATTTTTTCATGTGGTGAGTGGAATATTTCTAGCGACTAAGGCCCTACTTTTGTGATAGAATTTAATTTATTGTTTTTTATTAAGTTTGTACTAATATGACAATTGATAATTGTTTCCATTTTTTCAATCATGGTTTTTACATTTTGTGATTTTTCTCCCCTTTTCAACTACATATCTACTCATTTTGTACTCATCATTGGTTTTAATTTTAGGGTGTGATCCCATTCTACCAATTTTATTATAGTACAATATTTTCATAAAAAATAATCTAAAATCTAGTTTTTTCATGACATAATGTAATAAGTCACCCCAATTTGAGAAATTATAAGAGAAAAAGGTTTAAAACTAAATTTGTGTTGTGATTTCCTTGTAGTGAAAGAAGTTTTGAAAAAAATATTTATTAATAGACATAATGATATAATAAGTGATGGATTTCACTTTTAAAACATATTGAATTAATGAGAAAACTATAAAAAAATTACTTCTAAAAAAAAAAAATTGCTTGTATCCTCCCTTTTGTTCATCTCATTTTTGTTCACCCTTGTATTTACTTTCTTCTTATCCTTTCCTTCTCTTTCATTGTTAAATTTTCTTTCTTATTTCTATCAACTATTATTTTTTTTATTTGTCACTTGTCCCAAAAAAAAAAGAAAAAAATCTAATTCATTTAAAAAAAAGTTAAATTTTAATGACATAAACCATTTGATAGGTTTGAATCATCTAAGTGTAAATTAAACTATGCTTTTCCTAAGAAGTATTGAACATAAAATGTTTAATAGAGGAGCCACCACTCTAAAGTATTAGATGTTCCATTAAATATAAAACTCTAAAAAATTAAATTGAATCTTTTGGTCGAGCACTAAGAGTTTTTGATTAAAATGAAGGAAGTAATCCTACATTTATATATATAATTTTCTCCTTAATTCTCTAGAGATATAAATTTAGTATTATGTTTACATTTCCAAGACATCTTTTATAGTAAATGAAACTATTTCTTTAAATATAACTCTCCAGACATTTTATTTCACATTTCTTTACGTAGGAAAAGGCTTAATGCGGTATCCATTAAAACACAGAAAGTACCCATTAAAACACCAAAGTACAAGAATTCTAGGTATTTAGCACTTTGCTTGCAAAAACTTAGTTACTTTGTCTTTCAACCATACGGATTAACGATTGACAGATAGGAAAGAATGGCGAAAACATACATTTTCCATATACACATTTTTTTCAATGATGAAGCTATTCAAAATCCATTATAATGTGCGTCTAGCATCCTGCATAATTAAGCATATTTATGATATTATATAATGCTATTTCTTTCAATTCTTAATACCATATATCAGCGCATAAACTAAACTTTTAATGTACTGGTTATGAAGTTACGACTTGTCAAGTATAATCTATAGGTGTCGACAGCTTAGATATGATTTGGCGCCTCAAAGCTGTTCTACAGCATCACAGTATCTTTTCAGTTTATGTTTTCGGTAACACGTGAATTCCACATTCATCTTCTGTAGTTTTAATATGCTTTTGAAAAGCTGATTATAAAAAAATTCAACGAACATTGGTATATACATTCCCAGCTATTTGTTGTTTAATAATTCCCTTGAACGCTCAGACATTGGTATATCACTAATATTTTATAATGTTTCAGTACTGGTTTTCTTTCGTTAATATTAATATTCCCAATAATTCTATTAATGCTCTATACTATGCTTATAATGTTGTACCTCATAAGAAGATATATAAATCTTAAAAGGGCAACTAGGTACTGGTTGCCGGAGAAAATTCTAACGATTCCTTTTTTCCTGTGAGTATTATTGCAGCCTTCTTTTCAAGAGGTTTTATATAACATGTCCTTAAGATTTTATTATACAGTTTTAGAACTTAAAAGCCTACAAGGATGCTCAAGAATAAGATATTTCAACTAGATCTTTTATAAATTAGAAGATCAACATAATAAATAAGATTCTTGGCTGATTTAGTAGATATTTGCTTATGTTTACTTATTTTGGTTCACTGTCAAAAACCTGGTAACGAAATGATAGAATGGAAAACTTATTTGTTTAAAGAATGAAAATTATATTTACTTTAATACTATTTAATTATTCTGTTTTTTAGATTTAAAACGTATTTATTTGAATTTTTTATTTTTTTTTAATAAAATTTTATCATTACTTTCTGAACGTGAATACAATCTATGAATACGGTTAAAAAAAATAACCAAATTATCATTGCCAAAGAAAGGTGCAGCATAAAACTGTTACAAACATTGCAAAGAGCAGTAATTGATATGATCTTTGTATGGTTTGTTCCAACTCTCTTCACTTGAAGGGGTCCATGGCGCCATCATTCCAACCTTGTGCATTTCCATCCCTTCAATTAAACTTATCATATTAAACAATGAGGGCATGTTCCCATGCAGCTGTTTGGCTTATTTTGGCTAGCAGCCACTGCTCAAGTTTTTTAGCAGTAATTTGTGGGGCTGGTGGCCCCATGAATTTTAATTTGCTGCTTATTTTTAAGCAGTCATCTAAAAAATATGCAATTATTAATTATTAGTATGTATGAATGAAAAATTGGAGGCAAATAAAAAAGAGGGAAAGAAATTTATGGAGCCACCTCACAGTTTTTCAATATGCAGCCACTGCTTATTTCCAGCCCCCAATTTTTTTCAACAGCTTATTTTCAATTCCTAAACAATAGCTGCTCCACCAAAATAGGTAAGATTCTAAATTATCCTTTTTTCACAATTTTAAATTTGCATGGGAACATACCTACTGCTTAAATATAAGCAGAAAATGCACTTAAGCAGCCGCATGGGGACATGGGGTAAGTAGCTGCACTTTATAAGCCATGCAAGATCACCTACTCCACATTCAATTTGATTAACTTCAATGTAGCAATACCAAAATTTGAACACAAACAATCCAACCACTTCTCAGCACAAGTAACCTTAGTCACAGTCCATGATAATACAAAGCAAAGACCAATGATACTGCTTATTCTTCTTCAACTGACACATATCACCTTAGAAATAACTCATAACATCAAACATGTTTTTCAAACACTGATCTCCAAAGATAAATACATCGACATCACATCAAAAGTCTTTCTTATTTTTGATATATTGAGGAACTCATCAATATAACTCCACACCACTTCAAAGATGTCATAAGGCCATACCATTATTTCCAAAACTCAAGCATCCAAAAAGTTCATTTAAGAACAAAGTGCACTTTCAAATCAGATGATTACCTTTGTCAGAAATAACAAAAGGTTAAGGAATTTAAGCCATTTCTATTCCTTCAATACACTGTCTAGTTTACTGGCAAGACACTAGATTCATCAGCACCTTAAGAATTGAGCATCAACCTCACCAAAGATCTGACAATGTACTTCTAACTTGTATTTCAAAAACATAATGAAATAGAGGCATTTACAAGCCATTTCTCTACAACTTATATCACCAAAAGCAAATACAAGATGTCATACCTCATTCTAGACTCCATAGGGGTAAAACATATTACCATAATAGACTCCCCCTGAGTCTTTGCTTCTTCTTAAGACCTGGAAGGCAACTCTTGTGCAAGGAGTGCACGAGGAGTTTTCTCAGAGGAAAATTTATTGCTCTTCTTGTCATCTTGATTGCTCTTTCTTCTCCATTGCAATGAAGACTTTTTCACATGTTTGCTTAAAGTACCTATCTTTCTGTTGAATCTGCATTGATGTACTTTATGTCCAATGTTATTACATCTGAAACAAATGACTTTTTGATTGTTCTAAGAAATAGAAATCTTCCTACAGACATTTCCAGCATTGTTCCCTACATTATTATCACTTGTATTTATTCTACAATCTCTTCTCAAGTGACCAAAATTGTTACAGTTGTAACACACCACATCCTCATTTCTAGGGACATTAGAATGATTCTTATTTGACCATCTTATGCAATCAATTTCCTTATGACCATTGTCATTACAAACATAACAGTATTCTTGGAAACAATGATTATACCTGAATGAATGATCATGCCAAGGATGTGAAGATCTGAAGACATTTTTCCTTTCTCTATGAATACCTTTAGATTGTCTTCTAGTGTTAATGTTATCCTTTGATGCAACAATACTGTAACCAAGATCAACCTTCATTCTTGGTGTTTGCTTGGCTATAAACTTCTTTCCATCTGAAGTAGTAAACACTGTTTCACGTTTAGATTTGTCTACAAAGCTTTGTACAACATCATATCCCATTCCTGTAGGATCTTTAGAATGCTTTTTCCTGCCCAACATCTCATTCAATATATTAGTACTATGATCAAATTTTTGAATCTTAATAGATTGAGCCTTGATACTTTCAAGCTCTTTTCTTAAAGCAACTACCTCTTCTTCAAGTTTTAGACAAACAATCTTTTTAATCTCCAAATCAGAACTCACAACATATGCAATCCTCTTATATTCTTCAATTTCAATTTTTTGACTTATAATCATATCGTCCTTAAGAGTTAGTTCTTTTAACAAGGAATCATTATCTGAATATTTCTTTAAAGAATCAATCTCATTTTCTAGTTTATTACACAACTCATCCTTGTCTTTTAACTTGAATTCTAGACTCTCTTTTTGCTGAAGCTGTCTTGTTAAAAACTAGTTTTCTTTTCTAAGCTGCTTAATAGTATCTAAGGCACATAGGAGTTCACCTTCCAAATCAACCTCACTTTCTAGTTCATCATATTCCTATTCAGAGTTGACTTAACCCAAAGATTGATCTACTTTTACACAAGTTTCTTGATCATCTAAATATTCATCAATGATCTCACAGGACTTCTTTTCTAAATTATAAAGGTTTACACCTTCTTCACTCTCAGATGTTTCACAACTTATTTCAGTATCAAAAGATATCTCCTCTTGTAACTCACTATTCTAATTCATTTCATTCAACTTGTCCCAAACTTCCTTAGCACTACTATAATGAATGATTTTTGTAATGAGTTCATTTGGCAAGTTATTAAGAATAGCATTTATAGCTCTGGTATTGAATTCAAGAGCTTTCATCACCTCAAGAGAGGAAGGAGATGTTGCAGATATAGTACAACCCTTTTCTACTGCTTCCCACACTTCAGATCCTAAGGAATGTAAGTATGTTTCCATCCTATGTTTCCATATAATAAAGTTTGTTCCTTTGAACTGAGGAGTTCTAGATCTAGGATATTCTTCCTCTTTAATCCTTATAATAGATTCAGGTTGAGCATGATGAATAGCATTTTGTTGAGAACATCTTTTTCCCTTATTCCTTCAATTCTTTCCCATATTAACCAAAGTACTCCCAGAAACCAAGAACAATCCTAGGTGGTTTAGTGCTATGAGATGACCCTACGCTATGATACCAATTGTTGGAGTTATGGACAGACACTAAGAAGGGGGGGTGAATTAGTGTCAACACTTTTTCAACTTTGACCAAGATTTTTCATTCTGATTTCCTTTTCTTTCAACAATAGAGTAGAGTAATCACTTTTGAAAGCACAAAGATATGACAACATTAACTCAGTCTATTAGAAAACTTATGAAAATATGATTTGAGTGGGATATCTTGCATTTTCCAAAACATAGCTTAGATTTGATCTCAATATTACTCTAATTAGTGCATTCATGAGTTGAATGTAATCATTCATAAAAAGAATTGAGAATAGTAATAATCCCAATAGTGAGTTGAAACAATAACATAGAAAAGCAGAAAGCATATAGAAGAACAAAGAGAAAAAATCCTTTTCCGAGCGAAAAACCCTCTTGGGGTATAAAAACCACTCCTAAACTGCCTTACTGGCTTAATCTTAAAAATCATTGTTAACAATGCCTTATAGGCTGATTTCTGAGCACCAACTCAAGGAGCACCAACCCCTCATTTAGAGACACCAATCTCAAGGAGTACCAACCCCTTACTCAGATTTCAGAATTACATTCATAATATCAGAGGATCTCTTTGTTTTTAGTTAAGCACATATTTATCTATTTTCTCTATAGAAAACCTTAAGGGAAATATCCCAGAATTACAATCACCAACCTTCACTGTTTTCAACACAGGTTTATATATACATTTCAAGTATGATTGTTATCAAGAAATCTTCAACAAGAATTTTTCATTAGATTTTGAAACTCTCTTGCTATTATTAGAATATGAAGCTGATTCATAATGATCTGTAGATGATGGTAAAAATTAGAGTAACTCCTATCCATAGAGCTTTTAATTTCTGCACTGAATCAGGAGATTTCAAATTGTAACAGAAAGATTTTCATCAAAGCCATGACTACCCACTAACAGAAAATCATATCCTCTAAAATCTCAGAGAATATCTTGCCATAGATTTGATATTAGCCAAAGATGTCTACAAGCAACTATACTTAGAAAAATCCATGTCGGCCATAGTGTATGAGTCTTCAAAAAATCATTCACAAAGACAATAGTCACCACGTGTTATTTGTTATTTGCTAAGACCTTATGTGAGCTGGGTTTCTTTTTCCTTAATTGCTTTCACTATGACCCAATGAATTTAGGAAGAACTCTCGTAGATCACATTAAGTTTCACCGAAAGCCCTTTTGCCTCTTATGTGTCGCTATGACATTCACTAGTTATGCCGAAGGCAATTCAATCATTAATCATACTTTGGTTCCTTTTGTTTTGCCATGACCCTTCGTTATCTAGAAGACCTTATAGATAATTCACTTTTTTTTGCCGAAAAGCCCTGAAGCTCACAATAGATCACCAAGACATTAAGGTTCACACAACGACAGAAACCTTTTGTATTAAGTGCTTTGCTATAACATTATGATATCGGGGAGACCTCCTGTAGAGCACACCATGTCTTTCCAAAAGTCTTTCATCCACTTGTGTCTCGCTATAACATAATAGTTCTCTTGCAGAAGCATCCTTCTATCTTATGAGGGTCGCTATAGCATACCGTCATTGGGGAGACCTCTCATAGAATGCTTGAGTCATACCAAAAGTCACCAATTCATCCTGTGTCATTGAGACAATTCAATACTTATGTCGAAGGTAAATTTATTGCCGTCAGTCGTTCCTTTGTCTGTCACTATGACATATCACTCTCGGGGAGACCTCATATAGATATACTTCATTATATCGAAAGCTCATTTGTTACACATTGGTCACCGAGACACATGGTTTTTCTTGCCGATGAGTCCATCCATCCTATATATGTCGCTGTAACTTCAAACTATCGAGGAGACATCTTGTTTGCCAAGACTTCCAGAAAGTCCTGCCGAAGGCAATTGTCCAACTACGGTCGATGTGACATTGTGTCTTTGATGAGACTACATACTGAAAACAACACTCCTACTGATAGACTTCCACATGCATTAGTCAGGGAGACAAATCATTTTTTGTGCCGACAAGGAGCCTTTTGTTTTCCATTGGCGAGACCGAGGTCACTCACCGAGATCTCATACCAAAAACCTTTAACTCTTACTGATAAGCCTTTTGTGCCAATTCGGTAAGACACCACAAGATCACCAAGACATTTCATCAAAGCTATAACTCTCACTGATGAAATCTTTCATTTCACGGTCGGTGAGACAATATGAATCGCTAAGACCTCAGCGCGATGGCCAAAATCATGCCAATATGCTTTTCCAAACTTGGGTCAGTAAGACATGACATATTTGATGAAACATTACACTGAAGACAATTTCCTTTCCTGATAGAGATCACTTTTAGTTTCTGAAACAAAAGACAAGTCTTACTAAAATAATCTTTCTTGTGCCAGTCGCCAAGACATAAAATGCTCGATGAAACCACATGCCGATAGGGATTTCTTACACTAAAGAACCACCTTATGAGTTAGTCACTGAGACCTGACTCATTCGGTAAGACCTCTGAGTGGTGAACACAACTCATGCCAATAGACCTTTCCATTGTCACCAAGACAATGAGAATGTCACACAGAAAATAGTCTGAATGTTAAATTCAATCGACATGACATCATAAATGTCTTGCCGGTAGGCAACACAGACATTTCAAAGTGGATCAGGGAGACCCTGTCATTCTCATGCCGATAAGTGTAAGCCCGAAGAGAAACAACCAATAACATTAGACAAAACTGTATCAAGATAAAGCATGATAAACCAATCTAAAACTGTCAACAAGTAGAATCAATTGAAAGGGATTTTATTATCAAGGACAAACCATATGATTAGAACTGAGATCCAACAATCAGTATGTTCTACCGAGTGAGGTAGGCTTCTATCTGATTTTTTATGAACAACGCCAGTTGTTGATCTTGTTGTTGTTGTGCTAAGATTTGTGCTTGTTGTTGTGCTTGTTGTTGTTCCAACAACGCTTGTTGTTGGGCTTGCTATTGTTCCAACAATGCTTGTTGTTGGGCTGCCAATTCTATTGCTTCTTGTTGCTCTTGGTATTGCTTTAGTTCTTGTTGATATGCTTGGAATTACACTACTTGTGCAAGAGTTTGTGCCTGTGCTTGCAGTTGCTTTGCTTGATATTAAGCTTATACTTGCACTTGTGCTTGTGTGACTTGTGCTTGTGCTGCCTATTGTTGCAATAGAGCTTGTGCTTGAGCGACACTTTGTGCTTGCAATGCTTGTGCAGCTTAGGTAGCTTCTTGTTGTTGTTGTTTCAATAAAGCTTGAGCTTATACGGCTTGTTGCGCTTGTAGTGCGGCTTGGGCTGCTTGGGTGGCTTGTACAACTTGAGCGGCTTGTTGAGCAGCTAGGTATACAAATTTTTGTTTCTGCACTTGTTGGTATCCTCTTTGAAAAGCGGCTTGCAATGCTGCATTAGATTGACTTGATGTGGTGGAAATTGGTGGTGGTGGAGGTGGTGGTGGATTCAGAATGGCATTTGTGGTAGTGGTGAATTGTGATGTCGTGTTGATTATCTGATTGGTGGATGGTGTTGTTGGTGTGGTGGTTTGAGTGATTAGTGGCACCGTTGATGTGATTTCCCCTTGAGAGACCATGATTTGCGATGTTATGGGGATGTTCGATGATGATGCCATTGCTTGTGTGTTTGTCATTTGTTGTTGTGATGTCAACAATAAGTTTTGAGCATTTGGCATAATGTTTTGATTGATGGTTGGGATGTTGTTTTGATCAATACTTTGTAGAGGGGGAAGCCCTAAACCAAGGAGTGGTGTAGATGACAATGGCAATGGTGGGAGAGGTGGAAATGTAAGGGGTATGAGTCCTTGTGAAAATGTTGTGGTGTCAAAAATTCCCCCTGGTTTGAACATGTCTCCCTCTTCTTGTGGATTTTTGAGGAGAGGGGTTTGAGGCATTGCGTGAAAAAATGATGATGATGGATCATTGTGGAATGTGAGAGGAACATTTTTATGTAGAGGGTTTTTGGGTATGTTTTGGCCCAAGGTTGTATTTGCATCCAAATTTTGATTATTAATGAGGGGATGTGCTTGAAGAGCATTGAGAAATGTATTTCTTTTGTTAACATTGGGTTCAGTTGGAGCAAAAGATGTCCTGATTTGTGGAATGTTTTGTGTGATGTTTTGGGATGGAGGTGTAGATGAAATGGGAATGGTGGATGAGATTGGAGGAAATGATGTCTTCACTATGGTACTCACGTCATAACCCGAAGGTAAATTGGCCCCTTTTTTTGCTAGTTCAAGCATGTATAACGAAGGGTTAAGTCTCATCATGATGTTGATGATTTTATGGTTCTCCATATTTTGGAGCATTTCAGTTATTTCTTCGCGAGACATTCCAAAAGTAAGATCCTCTCCTTGGTTTTCCTCTTGCAGATTCTACAATGATGTTGGAAGGTTAATTGTGAGATTTCCAGACCCAATAGGATTCATCTTAGGAGTGGTTTGACTAAGACCACTTGAAGCAGGTGTTTCTTTGTTGGTTTCCATGCTCTTCTTGTATTGATATCTAGTTTGAACCATAAACAAGAATCAATTTCTAAGAATGGGAGATGAATCTCTTGATTTCTTTGGATTGATTTTTATTTTATGCCCCAAAGTGAAAAGTTTTAGGATATATTGCGGATTGAAAGATGATATGATGATGATGTAAAAGATGAATGATGCAGATGTTATGATCTTTTGGTAAGTCTTGAAGGAGATACTAGGCTTTTGGTACTTTTGGATATGTTGTAGATTTTGATTTTTGGGATTTGTCCTTGATTGATTTTGATTTTGATTTTGATTTTGAACAAATAGACCCTAAGATGTTTGGATGATTATCTAAGGGATAAAATTGATCAAAGGATGATAGTTTGAATATGTGCGGGAAGAAGGATGCATCTATCCACACCTATCCAAACAAGATGATAATTTCACTAAGCATATGATGAAGGATTCATATACATATACTAAGCTAAACAAGGTTATTTTGACTAAGCATATGCAAAAGGATTCATCTACACATACCTAGCCAAAGGTGATTTTGATAATGTTTTCAAGGATTTGGTCTCAATGATTTTGATGATTTTTGATCTTGCCAAAAAACCTAGTAGTAAGGATGATTTCAAGATTTTCTAAGATGGATTTGATGTTTTGAAAGATGGATGAAAGAGGCTTGATTTGTTTTGATCCTTAGGTGAACCTAAAAAGACATTTTGTTTTCCTAGACCTAGGTATTGAAGAGCATGCAAATGCTTTCTAAAGACTTTTGTAACCAAGAAATGATTTCATTTGAACATTCATTTTTGGATTTCCAATGATTTTTTCTTTTGGATTTGTGAGTCTCCAATCACACATGAAAATGTATTTTTCTTAGCTTTGCTTAATGGCTTTATTTTACCAAAAACACTTTCTTTGATTAATTTTTCAAACTAAAATGTCCAATGTCTTAATTTATTCAAACTCCACAAGATATGTTATGTGGAAATTTAATGAACTTAAGGCAAGGGTTTCCTATTATTTACTTAAGGAGACAAATTAAGATATAATCCAATGTTTAGAAACCTCTAAGGATGTGAATCCCAAGGGAAAGCAATAACATATGGATTGAGTCAATGGCATTTGTCTCCAAAAGGGTTTGAAATTTGAATGATATTGTTAAGTGTTTGTTTGCAAATGTTTTTAAATACAACACTGTGTTTACAAGCAATGTAACATCCTAGCTCAATTGGTACATTTTTCTTAGTGGGCTTGCCTCATGCCCTTCGTAGTAGAAGAGATGATTTTAAATGCAACCAAGGATAAAATATAAAGGCATGTTAAGAATGAAGTCTTAACCTCTATATTTCAACCAAGATCGGACATGGCAAGTAACTTCTTGGAATCTAAGTTCCAATGCACCACTTTGATAAACTCGTTTGGATGGACTAGTTGGCTGCTACAAACAAGGTTCTTAATGACACAACATTGGGGACATGGCACCTCGCAAGCATCCAACAAGCCACTAAAGGCTTTAATCAATCCTACTAGGGGCTCTTATACATTTTACAGTAGTACCTCATTCTGAAAGACACTATACGGCTAAGGCCTACATACCATGAGGACTTGACAATTTAGTCTTATCCATTTGTATACCAGCCTGAATGAAAAACTAGTTGGAGTCACCTTCGAGTTCTCCTTTCGGATGTGTCTCTTAGGTAGGCCCCTCTAAAGGTAAACAATAGTGAGCAAGCACATCCATAGTTCAATCAAACTTTGTTTAGAAACAAAGGGAGAACACACGTGATATACCTAACTCACACTCGCAAAGTGTTTTGTTCAATTTTAAAACCCAAATCAAAGTATGTATGGGCAATTATTTACGCAATTTAATGTCACCAAAAGCCTTTTGATTCTCAAGATTTCTGTGAGGCACGAGAGAAGCACATACGGCTTTTGATGATATTACTTTGTGTAAATAATTACAAAACAATAAAGACACACATTCATTTTATCCTTCAAAGTAATGATTTGATTCGTTTTAAGCACCAAAGGAAAGATGAAGATTGTTTGTCTAATTTTAGCCCAAATTGAAATCTAGTAGGTATCTAGGTTTCAATTTTAACCCTTTGCAATGAAAAATCGAAGTGTTCCTTTTAAACCCAAATGAAAATTAGTGTCCTAAAAGTGAAAAGGTAACAATTTCGTAAAAGCGTTTAAGTAAACACTAAAGTGTTAAAGAACACTTTAATCTTCTCAAGCCATCATCTTCATTCCTCCTCCTTTCATTTTCTTTCTTTGAATCACCTTCACTTTCCTTTCTCTCCTTCGTTGTCCTTTTGTTTTCCTTCGTTTGTACCTTGTTCACTTTCATTTTCCTTTGTTTGCTTTTGTACCTATGAAATAATAAGAAAAAGAGGACAATCATATGAGGGTTTAATCACTTAATTAATTTCATTATAATCACTAATTCCTAACAATACCAATGGTTTCAAATTTAAACAAGATGAGAAACATTGATTAGAGTTTTGATATTGCACATTGATGAAGATCTACAACATTTCAAGTAAGGAAATAGATTAAGCACGTTTGGATTATTTAAAAGAACTACTTTATTTGGAAGTTACCTTCAAACCAAAAAGTCCCCCCTTTGTCAAATTCAAAAAATGACAATTATTTTACAAGCTTCTAACTTTGACAAAAGAAAATCACCTCCTCCTTTTCGCATTTATGACAAATCATCACATTGAGGAGTCTAGGTAATATTAGCATTAATTAAGAAGAAAAGAAAGCTAAAGGCTAAAATGTAATCCTTTCTTTTTATTCTACTTTTCCACTACCTCACGCCTCATATTTTGGGGGTATTAATGTTGTGTAACTTATGAAAAGGCATTAGTGTAGGTTGGTACTCATTATCTCTGCCATCTAGATTATGTGTGTGCCAACTATACATTTCACTATTCGCCAAGATTACTCAAAGAATGGCCATCCTATAGGTCATTGACTATTTCAAAGTGTCTTATGATTGAAAGAAAGTTATGATGACATTTCTAGCAAAGACAAATCTCCCAATAAGAAGCCACATAGCAGCACTAGCTGGTAAGTTTTGGAAGAAACTATGAGTGGTAGACATAAAGGTTGGCCAATGACTTAAAACAAAGCACCTTTCTAACAAAGCTCCCGAAGAAATTGCAAGTGGTAGATATAAATGCTAAGGGAGACTTAAGTCCAATGCCTTTATGTCATGGTCTTCAAATCTGCGCCTAATAATGGAACCTCTATCTAACACAAATTGAGCTGTGTAAAGACAAATCTCCATCATTTTTAGGGACTGTGGGAAATGTGGGGTGCACTAAGGCAAAAGAAATAAACAAATAACTAAATGAATGTACAACCAACGACCCAATACATATTATAGTTGATAGAGAAGTCAAACCATTTCCAAGGTATGCACCGAATGAATTTGTTAGAAAAATTTTAGGCAATTTCAGGTAGACTCCTTTGGCAATTGTAAAGTCAAATTCTTTGTGTGAGGCATGGGATTTTAGGCTCATTCTAAACTGGCTGAGTACTTTTGATTTGGATGTGGCAAGAGGTACCATGCAAACTCAGAATGACTCTGCAACAAAAAAGGAAACTCTTTAGGATAATCCTCAAGATGGACTTAGTTGGTTACATTCACCCGAACCATCAAGGCAGACTCATCTCTGTGAAGTGACCCTACATGCTACTCATAATGATCAAAAAAGATCTACCAAAAAGATAATAAAGTGTGTGTTGAGCACATTTAATGCATTGAACCTAAGTAAGTCTAAATTATGTAAAATGGATTTGCTTCAGCAGAGATCTATCGACAAGATAATAAAGTGTGTGTCGAGTACATTTTAGTTCAAACTAGCTACAGAGAATGATATGGATTAAAAAAAAACCAGCAGCGCAAGAATCCTAATTTCCTTGTAAATCAAATGCAAATTGTGTGCACAGAGTTTTAAAGTAATATAACTAGCTATTGTAGCATTGAGATCACTAAGATCATGTCTAATTTTTCAGCGACTGCATCTGGAAAGCTTAGAGTTGCATCTTAATGTTATTCAAAAAGAGTTTTTAATGACATACCACTGGTAGCTATGAAACTAGGGACCATATGTGCTTCAAGAGTATTTCAATACTAAATGCCACGCCATAAATTCAAAGAAGAAACTCTAAACCGACAGTCCCAAATGTAATTAGAAACTATAAACCAATAGCATATACCATTTGACCAATATCTAATCTTATAAATGCGTCTTCAGGAAAAGAAATGCCAGTATAGATGCAAATAACGACTTAAAGAAAAGTAGACAACAATGCCTTGTGATGAGACAAGATTTATAAATAAAAGGAACTTCTCAAAGTTGGCACGCAGTTGTGTTTTCAAATGAAACTAAAGAGTACTTTTAAATAAACTAGGGAAGTATATAGATTGAAGATAGCAGAAAACAAAAATTGCAGATTAGCTAATCAAAGATCCAATAAAGAGTATTTTTGTTTCCTTGAAGGCCCTCCTTCTAGTTGCACATGTGAGTGCCTTTTAAAATCTGTACATACTTAACTTCAAACAAGGGTTAGTACCTACAAATCTCTCAAGAACACTATGAAATACATTGTGAATGCTTCCAAAGGAAATGCATGACAAGAGAAAACCAAAAGCATTATGAAAACAATAAAAAGTTACCTATTCCATAGTGTATTGGTGTCAAATGTGTCAATGACCCTTTCCCAATCCTTGTTCAAAGCTTAAAATGATGCAAATGCCAATATGATGAAGAGCAAGATTAGTTCTCAAACCAAGAGAGTAACCTTGCATAAAATTTGTAGATGGATTGTGAAGATTAAGGCCTTCATTTATAGATTTTCTTGATGAGAGATTGGCCAAATGGGTGAATGTGGGACTAAAGATCCACCAATAAGAAGAGGACACTTGTCAAGTGGTGATAGGCCAAGGGATGTGCAAGATTTGGGAAGTGTGCCCATGAGAGGGAGTTTTAAATTCAAATTTGGGAAATAAATTTTGAGAGGGGGACAAGAAAATGAGAAATAAATGCAATGTTGGAGGTACAAATCAACTTGTCATATTTTTCAAACTTGAGGGAATATTTCCCATAAATACTATGTTGAGTGAAAATGATGATTTTAATAAATCAATAAATTGATTTATTTGTGCAAGCAGCATAATCTAGAGAATGCAAGTGGGTAAGATTAGTATTTAATCATGGTTAGATTAAATTAATGATGATTAGGTTAGTTTGAATTTTATGACTTAAATATTTGATTTATTTAAATCAGAAAAGGATGAAATATGGATTTGGAGATTTAATTAAATAAAGTTTTGTTTTATTTAATTAAAGGGATAATGTTTGATTTATTTGATTAAAAGGTTGATGATAATTTTTATTTAATTTTGAATGAATGACCTTAGGAGATGGAAATTAATGAAATTACTCGATGAATGAATGAAGGTGAATCTGATTAATTGATGAATGGACCTAATGTGAAATCTAGTTTAGTTAATGAATGAACCTAATTGAATCCACAATGTTAATTTTGCATGTCTACAATCCCTAACCATAACCTTATTCCTTATTTAATCTTAATCATAATTCATCCCTAACCCTATCTTTTATTGAACATTAACCCCTAATTGTAACCCTCATCTAAATTGAATCACCCTAAACCTAACTCCAAACTTTATCTTAGAATTCTAATTCAACCATAGCCCTAATTTTATGATAAAATATAGTGTGCACTAATTTGTTTAATATAAGTATGGTAGTTTTAATACATTAATTTAAAAACTTATTTGTGTGTAATAATAAATTTATTATATTTTCTTTGTATTTAATTTTATAATTTTAAATTTATTTTAGATGTGCACTTATTATAGGAAGCTTTTATATTAGATTTTATATCTAAGATGTATTTTTGTAAAATAATTTCCTTAATAAAGTCTTAACTTAACCCTTGATGCAGGAGCATCCAATGGTCTAAGGGCAATCTTGCATCACCCAAAAATAGTTAAATTTCAAGTTTCTCAGTTTTTAGATGTTTTTACATTTTTGGATACCCTTTTCATATAATGAAATTCCCAATTTATGGTTTTTATTTTCTATTCCTAGGTTGAAAGATATTGTAGTTTTAGTTTCCCAGATTTGCACCTAAAAATCTTTTGAGTTATATTTGAGGCACTTAGAGTTCCTAGATCACCCCCAAAACTTGCCAAAATTGGTGTAGTGGATTTCGAGTGTGTCATTGACTTCGATACCTTTCCAACAGTTCAAACGGTTCACGAATCAGAGTCCCGGATCAAAAGTTATGGCCCTGGAAAGTTGGCACACTTTCTAGAAAATACAATTGCAAATGTTCTTTTGAAATTTGAGCTTCAATTTGTAATTTTTTGGCGCCAAACCACCTAAACTCAAATTTGAATGTTGTTTTGGCTCCAAAACTAGAGAGGAGCTCTATTTATGGGCGGGTTTCTATTTTTTGGGTAACTTTTTTGGGGACAAGCTCGCATATTGTGAAAGGGTGATTTTGTACCTTTCTGTAACTTGCATGTGTTGTAGAACTTGGGGATTTGAGATCCTCTACATGTAAGAAGCTCCATTTTCTAAAATAATAAAGTCCATTCTCTTGTTTGTAGGTTATTTTCTGTGTCTCGGGCCGTGCCCTCATCAAGTGGTATTAGAGCGGGTTTTCTTGAGAGTGTGGACAGATCGCCGATCGTGAGGCAGTTCACACCAGGACCGTGGTTGTAGGTCGAGGTCAAAA
>VDFB02353683.1:31230-68241 GCA_007258455.2 Sequoia sempervirens
ATTCTCAATTTATGGTTTTTATTTTCTATTCCTGGGTTGAAAGATATTGTAGTTTTAGTTTCCCAGATTTGCACCTGAAAATCATTTGAGTTAGATTTGAGGCACTTAGAGTTCTCGAATCGGCCCCAAAACTTGCCAAAATTGGCATGGATGATTTCAAGCATGTTATTGACTTTGAGACCTTTCCAACAGTTCAAATGGTTCATGAATCAGAGTCCCGGATCAAAAGTTATGGCCCAGGGAAGTTGGCGCACTTTCTAGAAGATACAATTGCAAATGTTCTTTTGAAATTTGAACTTCAAATTATAATTTTTCAGCACCAAACCACCTAAACTCAAATTTGAATGTTGTTTTGGCTCCAAAACTAGAGAGGAGCTCTATTTATGGGTGGGTTTCTAATTTTTGAGTAACTTTTTTGGGGACAAGCTCGCATATTGCGAAAAGGTGATTCTGTAGCTTTCTGTAACTTGCATGTGTTGTAGAACTTGAGAATTTGAGATCCTTTGCATGTAAGAAGCTCCATTTTCTGAATAATAAAATTATTCTCTTGTTTGTTGGTTATTTTCTAAGTCTCGGGCTATGCCCTCATCAACCCTAATGTTAACCCTATTCCTAATTGAAACTTAACTTAACCAGGCTAACCATAATTAAACTATAATCAAGAACCCTAACCCTATCATAACCTTATCCCTAATTGAACGCTAACCTTAATTAAACTATAGCCCTAATTGAACCCCAACTCTAACCCAGACCCTATTTATTTCTAACCCTCACCTTAACCCTAACCCTAATTGGGCCATAATCCTTAATAAAATATGTTAAAAGGAGCATGACAACTAAGAGGGGTAGTGAATCATTTGTCACAAAATTCAAATTTAAAACTTCAACACTTATCAATTCCTTAGTCACACTATTCTATCATTACGTATGAGCATGAAACAAAAATAACAAAAAGTAAAATCAACACAATGAACACCTAATTTTTACATGGAAAAACCAAGGAGGGAAAAACCATGGTGAGGATTAAAACTCACAATATAAAGTAGTTTAAAAAACTGAATACAAACGGTCACTACCTACAAGGACTCACTGTTTAGATACAAAAGATCATTGCCTACAAAAGATTCACAAAACAAAATTGGGCTCAATGGCCAAAAATGAATTGAAAAGAGTGCACCTAACAAGTGTTGATGTAGTTCTGTTGACGCTCAATAGACAAACTTGACACAATTCATCATTTTCACTCTTCTTTACTTTCACATTCACTACTTCTTTATTGATTACATACTCTCTCTATGTTCTGTACCATTTTAAAAAACTTGTTCAACACATATATACTCAATCTATCTGCAAGCATCAATTAGGTCAGCATAATTAGATGCATTTATTTGTCTACCAAAAATACCAACCTGTCGGCCTGAAATATCCACAAAATCTTCCCAAAAGGAAATCCAAATTCTTAATACACTGAACATCATGTCGGCATAGACCTATGATAGGTCACACATATGTCCACATAGAAAAATTAATTCACCATATTATAAATAATCCAATAAGTCAGTTTGAAATAGAATTCATTACAAAAACTAATCAACAAAATAATGCCAATACGTCGTATGAGTGTCAAAGGACATGAAATTTTGATCATGTATTCCTTAAGTAACCATAAAGAGTTTCCAAAAACCACAATTGTAAACTACCAACTGATGATTGTAGACTAGAATACTAGAGGGTACAATGTGAATACCGGTTCAAATACCAGACCAAAATACTAGATTAGGCACTGACTTAGATTTGTAACCACAACATGGTGACATCAATGGCCAAAATTTTCAAAAAATTTCCTCCAATTTCTCCCAACTTTCAAAATCTCCCCCCCTTTGACATCAATGGAAAAGGGCGGCCAAAAATATGCAAACATGGTGACATCAAAATTGCAAAAATGATTCCAATTCTTCAAAAAACTTCCAGCCATTCAAAACATTGAAAACAATTCAATTTTTTTTCTTTTTATTCAGATTCATTTTTCTCTTTCTTTTCTTCTTGCCAAAAAAAAAACAAAATAGTAGAAATTGAACATTCAACATTAAGTAAAAATTATACACTCTTCAATTCAAACACCTTCTTGTATCTTTCTTTGATAACTGGATGTAACTTCTTCCAGTTGAATGTAGCTGAATCCATCCTTGTGCAGATGCTTTCTAATAGGGCTAACAAATTAAAAGAATATGACCAATATGTGTATTTTCTTTTACAATCTTTTGCATTAGTAAGTATTTTGGAAAGATGGTCTAACTGGACCTCATGAATCTCCTTAAGGAGCTAGAAAGTCTTTACCACATTATCTCTTTCTCTCTACACAATAATTAGCTCAGCTTGCAATTCTCCAACTCTCAGCCTTTGTTTCCCTTCGGTGTCTTCAAAGATATCAAAGTTCTTTGGGATATTGTTCACTTTAGATTCAATTGCTTCAATCCTACTTCTAAAATTATCTACCGTAGCAGGTCACTAGAGACAATACTCGTAAATATTTGATATTTTTTTAATGCATTTCTTTGTTTCTAGGATAAGTTTAGATAATCTCTATTTAACTTTAATACATCTCTTTTCAACCAAGGCTTCAAACTTGCATCCTTTCAGACCTTCAAGCAACATTCTCTCTTCAACAATTTCAACTAAAGTCTCTGATAAGGAGTGAGAGACAATTGATACATGAATACCTTTTTGAAGTAGATACTCTACCAGAGCATCATCAATTTTTAGTCTATCAACAAGAGAGGTTGCATTCCAAATTTCACTAATCTTCTTCATATTTCCTTTAACCAACATAGACTGGATGTCATCTAGATCAAAAGATTCAGATCCAGGTAAAGATTATTTTTCCTTCTCAATGATGTTCTGAGTTGTAGCTTTTCTTTTCTTCGATGCCGAAGGGGAATCACTAATGACAACTTCCAATTCTATTTTACTGGAGGATGAACCCACTTCAAACTGACTTGGTGTAGCCATACCAAAGCATAGAGTTGTTTCCAAGGATGTGAAATATAATTTTCACACACCTACACCATCTTCCAATGATTCCAAGTATTTGTAGATTTGTTTCCCAATAGGAATACTAGATTCCCACACAACATTTTCTTTTCCCGATAGGGAGCTTAAAAAGTACAAGACCAAGCACACAAGAAAAGAATAAAAATGAAAGGGATAATCCTCAACCACTGACATTCAAACATTTTTTCATAGATTTTCAAGTAATAAGCTACACAAATCAAACTACCTATTCTCCTTAACCATCATATGTGCAATGTAAATTGTAATAGCTATAGTCGAGCCTTTACAATTTCTTAAATATATTTTGTAAGAAACATTGTATGCAACATACCTTACGATCGAATCTATAAGAGTGTTTATCAATAGAGCTTGAGGGCCTTTGCTAATTCTAGTAAGTTCCTCCACATCTTTGTACTTCACAGTTTTCTTTCCAGGAAGATCCCTAATACTCCATAAGCCAATAATCGCTTCAATCAGTTCCTTCGTAATTAGGTAGGGTTTGTCCAATAAAATGCTATCATTTTTTAATCGATTCAACAATAACAAAATAAACTCTTTATCAAAAAACTAAGAAAATTCTCTCCATAACTTCATACCTATCCTTTTTATGCTTTGTAATTCATTTTAGTTCATCCCTAGTTCCATTCCTTTCATCTTCCTATGATCAAATTCTTCCAATTCAACTCCTTTCAGCTTCAGTGGAATTTTGCCACTTGATTCTCTTTCCATTGCCGTGCTCAACTTTGTTGATGATTAATCAAAAAAATTTCACTTTCCTTCCCATTTTCAAACTGAGAAATGATTCTAGATTACCTATGACAATTTCTTAGAATTCCCTTCTGAATTGCTTCAATTTTCTTCAAGATCACTTTGAGATCACTCCAGGCTCTTCAAATGCTCAATTTATCAAAAAAGACTTACAAATTTCAACTTATACACCATTGATTTTCCCTAGAACACATTATATGTGAAAAATGTCAAAAAATAGCTAAAAACCTTTTTCCCAATACAAAAAACCTTAATTTGGTCCATAAATCTTGATGTCAGCATGTTTTCTTCTTGTTCCTTTTCCAAAACTTTTGATTCTTCATACATCACATTCTATCCTTGTGCCAACCTCTGACACACCAACTATCTAGGGGGTTTTTATAATTTTTTGATAATGCTCCCCCAAATACCATGATAGGTCTAATTTCTAAATAAGTCATTTGTACAAAATGAGGTCACAAAAACATCAATAGTTTCATATTTTTCTTCTTCTTTCTTCTTCCATATCTTATTCATCTCTTGCTTCATCTCTTCTTTTTCAAGATTCTTTACCAGATCATTCTTCTCTTCTAATGTGGATTGCCTTCCCTTCTTACTTCTGTAAATCTTTGAGATATGTCCTAGTTTATTGCAATTGTAGTAGACAAATTTTTTTTGATTAGTCTAAGGTCCACTACTTCTTGATCTACATTTATTTTCTCCATGTCCAAATTTGTTGTAGGTATAGCAATAGCCACTAAAGGATTGATTCATTTTGCCTCCATGAAACTTTTTCATCATTAACCAACTGACCATTCTCACCTAATATCTACATTCAGTAGCTTTATATCCAAACTTCTTACATCCAAAAAATTGTTGGGTGAAGGAACCAAAAAATTGGTTCTACCTGCTCTTGCATTCTATTGCTTTGTGACCATATTTATTATAGGAAAAACAAATATCATTGAAAGAGGGATACCTTTGTGCATTATGTTGTCTCACAGGCGGTCTCCTAGCAAACTTCCTTTTATGCTTCCCTTTTTCCTAAGTCATTTGATTGTCTTTAGAACTTTCACCTGCATCATTTCCCAAGCCAACTTTGTCTTTACTTGGTTTATGTCTACCAAGTAGTTCTCCAAGATTATCAGAGCCGGATCTAAAAATATTCTCACAAATTCTTTCCTTTTCTAGTTCTACTCTCAAGTTTACTACCTACTATTCCAATTTATAGAATTCATTAGACTTATTATATATCATTTTATTCAAACATTCTTCAATCCTATTCTTTTCTTCTACAGTCACTTTCATTCCAATTATCTGGTGTTTTAGCTACTCACTTACTTCTTTGTGTCTTTCCTTGAATTTCTTCAATTTTTCTTTCAGCTTCCAGACACATTCATTTTCATCATCAAGATTCTCTTTCATATCTTAATTTTCTCATTCCACTTTGTCAAGATCTTCAAGATTAGTCCAAAGCTCTCCTTTATCATCCATCTAATCAACCTTGAAGATCCTCCTCAAGTGGTTAGGCTTTGATACCAATTGTTAAAAGGCACATGACAACTGAGAGGGGAGGGGTGAATTAATTGTCACAAAATTCAAACTCAAAACTTCAACTCTTATCAATTCCTTACTCACACTATTCTAACATTAAGTATGATCATGAAACACAAATTATAGAAAGTAAAATCAACATAATGAACATCATATTTTTATGTGGAAAACCCAATGAGGGAAAAACCATGGTGAGGATTAACTCACAATATAAAGTAGTTTAAAAAACTAAATACAAAGGCTCACTGCCAAGGGCTCACTACCTAGAAGGACTCGCTATTCGAATACAAAAGCTCACTTCTTACAAGGGAGGATCACTACCTAAAAAATATTCACAAAACAAAATTGGGCTTCATAGCCAAAAATGAGTCGAGAATAGTGCACATAACAAGTGTTGATGCAATTTTGGTGATGCTTAATAGAAAAACTTGACACACTTCATCATTTTCACTCTTCTTTACATTCAAATTCACTACTGCTTTATTGATTACATACTCTCTCTATGTTCTATACCATTTTCAAAAAATTGTTCAACACATATATATACTCGATCTATCTGGAAGCATCAATTAGGTCATCCTAATTAGATGCATTTCTTTTCTTACCAAAAATACCAACCTATCAACTTCAAATATCCACAAAATCTTCCTAAACATCAATATAAATACTTAATGTGCTTGATCATGTCAACATAGACCTAAGATAGGTCGTACATATATTCACATAGCAAAATTAATTCACCCTATTACAACTAATCCAAGAAGTCAGCTTGAAATGGACTTCATTACAAAAATTAATCAACAAAATAATGCCAATATGTCGTACGAGTGCCAAAGCACATGAAATTATATTCATATATTCCTTTAGTAACCATAATCAGTTTCCCAAAACTGCAAGCGTAAACTACCAACTGAGGAGGATTGCAGACTAGAATACTAATGGGTACAACTTGAATACCAGTTCAGATACGAGACCAAAATACTAGATCAGGCACTAACTTAGACTTGCAACCACAACATGGTGACATCAATGACAACACAAAACTGTAGAAATAATCATTCTTCTTCTCTCTTCCAACAAAATCTATCCCTAATTGAACCCAACACTAACCCAAACTCTAGCCTAGATTGAACCCCAAAAGTAGGCTTAATTTAACCCTTACCCTAACCCTAACCATAACCCTAATAAAAACAACTATAGTTGAACCCTAACCTTAACCCTAATTAAAATCACTATAGTTGAACCCTAACCATAGCCTTAATTAAATAGTAACCCTAATCAAACCATAACCCTAGTTAAATGCTAACCCTCACCTTAACCCTAACCCTAATTGAAACATATCCCTAATTAAACTCTAGCCTTAATTGAACCCCAACCCTAACCCAAACTCTATTTTTTTCTAACCCTAGTTGAATCCTAGTGTTAACTTTAATGTGAACACTAACCTTAAGTGAGCACTAACCCTAATCAAACCTTAACCATAACCCTAATTTAACCAAAACCCTAACTAAATTGTAGCCCTAATTGAACCCCAACCCTAACCCAAACTCTATTTGTTCCTAACCCTAGTTGATTCCTAATGTTAACCCTAATGTGAACCCTAGCCCTTATTGAAACTTAACTTAACCTTAACCATAATTAAACTCTAATCAAGAACCCTAACCCTATCCTTAATTGAACCGTAACCTTAATTAAACTCTAGCCCTGATTGAACCCCAACTCTAACCCAAACTCTTTTTGTTCCTAACGCTAACCCCAATCTTATCTATAACTTTTACCCAAAGCTTTATCTTACAACCCTGATTTTAAACCTAACCTTTACTGAAACATAACTTAACCCTAACCATATGTAATTAAACTCTAATCAAGAACGCTAACCATATCATAACCCTATCCCTAATTGTACCCTAAGCTTAATTAAACTCTAGCCCTGATTGAACCCCAACTCTAACCCAAACTCTATTTGTTCCAAAACCTCACCTTAACCCTAAACCTAATTGAGCCATAACCCTCACCTTAACCCTAACCTTAATTGAACCATAATCCTTATTAAAATCTAGCCCTAATTGAACCCCAATCCTAACACAAACTCTATTTGTTCCTAACTCTAGATGAGTCCTAACCCTAACGCCAATGCTTTCCATAACTTTTACCCCAAGCTATATTGTATAAACCTAATGTTAGCCTTAACCCTAATTGAAACTTAACGTAACCCTAACCATAATTAAAATCTAATCAAGAATCCTAACCTTATAATAACCCTATCCCTAATTGAACCCTAACTTTAATTAAACTCTAGCCTTGATTGAACCCCACCTCTAACCAAAACCATATTTCTTCTTGACCCTAAAAATAACCTTACCACAAGCTATATTGTATAACCCTAATGTTAAACCTAACTCTAATTGAACCCTAACCTAACCCTTTTGAACCCTAATCCCAATTGATCCCTAACCATAACCTTATTCATAATTTAATCTTAATCTTAATTCATCCCTAACCCTAACTCCAAACATCATCTAAAAATTCTAATTGAACCATTACCCTAATTTTATGATAAAATTTAGTTTGCACTAATTTGTTAGATATAATTATGGTATTTTTAATATATTAATTTGAAAACTTATTTTTGTGTAATAATAAATTTATTATATTTTCTTTGTATTTAATTTTATAATTTTAAATTAATTTTAGATGTGTACTTATTATAGGAAGCTTTTACATCAGATTGTATATCTATGTTGTATTTTTGTAGAAGAATTTCTTTAATAAAGTCTTAAATCTAAAATATTTCTCATGATTTTTTCTTTTTGCAATTCTTTCATTTTTAAAAAAATATTAAATATTTTTTTTATGTGTAATAGTAAATTTAAGATATTTCTTTTTATTTAGGTTTCTATTTTTTAATTTTAAATTCATTAATTTAGAATTTTTAAAAAGAAGTTTCCAAAATTTAGAAACTTATTTTTATGTCTAATGGATATCTCTTTTAAGTATGAAAGAACTTTTCTCAAAAGGAAGTTTCTAAATTTTAGAAACTTCTTTTTATTTCTAATGGACATCTCTTTTAAAAAGATCTTGGATATTTTATTTTTTAAGTAAATTAATTTAGAGACTTATTTTTTTATCTAATAGATATCTCTTTAAAAAAGATCTTGGATATTTTATTTATTAAGTATATTAACTTAGAAAATTACTTTTATATGAAATAGTAAATTTAAAATATAATTATATTTTAGTTATCATATTTTAAATGGAATTTTTAGTGATATTCAACCCATATAGATTTTGATGTTAGCCTTTATGCTATATGGAGAAGTTTTGAAATATGATATTTGAAATAAAAGAAAATTTGATAACCATTATTTCTAATTTTAACATCCATTTAAGCATGATCACCTTTAAAATTATATTTTATTTATGCGAAATAATTTAATGCACTCATATTTTATCCATATATATTTAAATGTTAGATTACAATATATTTCACTTTGTAGATTATCATCATTTGATCATTGTAAATAAAAAAAGTGATATGGTGTATAAGTTTTATGACTTGTATTAGATGTATTTAACAGTATTTAGTGACAAATAAAAAAAGTCTATTACAATTAGTGACAACTAAATTTTTTTATGGCCTATATTAGATGTATTATGATTTATTTAATAGTATTTAGTGACAAATAAAAAAAGTTTAAAAGATAGATTCTAAAATTGATATTTAATACTCTCCTTATATTTGATCATCATAATTTAAGAAAAAAATTTAAGTTGATTTTTCCGTTGAACATAATGAAATTTATAATTGATAGAGCAACCAACCCAGAAAACCATCTACAAAAAAATATTTACAAGAAAAGAGAGAGACACGAGGCCATTTCACCAAATAAGGAGTAAAATAGATGAGATCTAATTTACATATTGTACAAGGTTCCTTAAAAATGAATAAAAAATAGGTGATAGGTGAGGAACTTCCCAACACGAGAAAAACTACCTGATTTAATAAATGCAAAATTAATGAACTAATCTACCTAAGTTAAAACTTAAGTAAATATGCATTTACTCTAACACCCCCCCTTAAAAGAAACTTAGGGAGAATGAATGAAGATACAAATATGAAGATGCAGTATGGGTCTTGGCTACAAAACCATGTTAGGTACCCATTTACAATGCAACAAAATAAATCTCTTGCAAGCGGAGAAAAGGAGAAAAACCTTGTGGGAAAAAACCCCTCTCCAAAAGAGAGAAAATAAAACAAAAAATGATGCATGGATGGAGGACTCAATCAAATCCCCCAAGTACTACATACATCATGTATATACAATCAATTCCCCCCCCCCATAAGAGGGAAATAGGGAGAATATGTAGCCCTCCCACAATGTGTAATCACCTACAAAAATGGAAAGTGCCTGAAGACAAAACATGATCCAGTGTCGACAAACAACTTGTCTCCCTTTTAGAAGAAACATAACCAAATAAAAATGTGGGTATGCTTCCCAAAGAAGCTTGAATATGTATGATGGTGTCTCTGGAACTTTCTCAAGTGTCACCAAGACCATAGAAAATGATGCCACGAACCAATCACGAACATGCCTAATCACAACAAAAGGTGACAAATAAGGTACCATTGGAAACTTATCCTGAACAATATCTAGAGACTAAAATGGGGCGACAATAGTTGGACCACAAATATCATCAAATAGGAGGAATATACCCTCAAAAGTGTCCTCCAAATCTGAAATATGAGATTCTACGAAAAAGCAACCAGTGTTCTACAAATAGGAATCCCAATTAGGAAGATAATGAGATATAGGTGATGAATCACTGGATATGTGCAATGAATCATCAACACAAAATGAATGGTCCTGTAGAACATGAATGATAGAATCCTTAATCAATGACTTTAGACAATGAATCACTGAAGGTGAAGGTAAAATAATTGTCTCTGATGGAGAAGAAGGAGCATATGAAGAATCCTCTTCATCCCCATCTGAAGACTCAAAGTACTCCAAAACTTCAAACTCCTACACAGTAGTATGATCATAGGGTTTCCTTTCTAAAAAAAGAAGAGGCACATGACAATCTAAAACAAGATCATCTAGGAATGGTTGAATATTAGGATATCCATGTATTTCCCATATTTTAATCCAAAGAGTATATGGACACTCAAAATTATTAATAGCATCCAAAGTGGCATCATCAATATGCATTGTAATAACTCCTAGGACATGATCCCTTTTGTAATTCCATGCAAACTTCTTACTATCAGTACCAAGAAGGGGAACAATATTATATAGGTATGGAAAAAGATTAAGCCATCTCAAGTGCTTCAATATACCATCTCTCCATTGTGTATAATTTACCCTTTCCAACATAAGCACAACAGGATGCAACGAAAACCCCATAACCAACTATGAAAAATCTCTAAAATAATAGGACAGTAACCTTCAACAACAAATAGAAACTCCCAAAATACCACAAATGACGGAAAAACCAATATTGAAATTCAATGGATTAAAAGCACCACCAAATAGAAAAATATGATAGAAATTCCTCAACCACTACAAAGGTGATGAAAATACCTTTTCGTTGATATCTGGTTTGCAAAAATTGACCTTCGTTTGCAAAATTTTTGCTACAAAGAAAAAAAAGGGCCTATAAAGGCAGTTCTGGAGCTCTCAGTCACACCATACAACCACCACGAGCAAGGGGGATAAAAATTGAGCAGCCTCTTAGGGTAAACGTAAGTGAACTCCAAATCATCAAGTTCAAGCACAAGTCACAAATCACCACGTCCTCACACAAGACAATAGCAATTCACAATCATGTGAGACTTTCTCATAGTAAAGATAGGGATTGAAAAGCTTTATGAATAACAAAAACTTACTCCACATTGGAAATGTGGGAAAAAAATGTGCAGCCAAGTGAAAAAGAGGTGAAATTTTTTTATGCCAGCAAGAATGGAGGAAACCCTAGAGAATATTTAGGAAGAGACTTTATAGAAGTATAAAAATTTTAAAAAGTGATACCCTCCAAATAGAAATTGCACCACCTTTAGGAAGAAAAACACCTCAACCACAATCAAATGCTTAAGTGCAAAAAATGTGCCTCCAATGCAAGAAATGGGGCCTACAAATTTGAAATTCCCATAAACAATCTAAAATTCCTCCAATCAACAAATTTTTCACCTGCAACAAGGGAAATTACTTTAGAAAAAAACATTCTCTTCAAAATAGAGTTTGTGGCATCCACTTGATGAAAATGCACAATCTTATGGAAAAAAATGCTTTGTAGAGAATGCTACGCCCTTTCAATTTTCCTTCTCAAAAAAGTCTAATAGAGTGAATTGCTTCTGTAGCACAAAATTTTGTCTAGTGCTCAAAAAATAATTTATTTTCCTACCAATGTTGCTCAACAAATGCATCTCAAACACTTGCTTCAGCACACAAAAAAATGCACAAAGGATTTTCAACAGAGAAAAGAAACATCCTCCTAATTCTGCATTTCTCCTATGCATTAACCCACACATTTTCCACTTCACTCTCTAAATTTCACCATGGATTTCCCTCAACAAAGTGAAGATCAGTGATGATTGTGACTGGGAGAGATATAAATCATAGTGGGTTGAGATAGAAATCACAATGCTCCAAATTCAACACCACCTGTGAATGTATAGGGCATGACCTCCACTCCAAACAAAAAATGTGAATATAAGAGAGGAAAGGCAACCTCAAGAAAAAATAATTCCTTAGCAATTTAAATCACGCCCTCCAAAAAACTCACGACCTCTACAAACAAGAAAAATCACCCTCAAGACAATTCATGCCTGGAAAAATGGAAATCGGGCCCATAGACAAATTCAAATTGTTGTCTCTAGAAAATACCCAGCATAAAATCGAATGAAGAAAGAAGCAACTTTAAAAATTTGAAATTTTCAAATGCCAAAATAATCAATCCCAAAACTCCAATGAAAACTCTCAATTGTGGAAGTTACTTACCATGATAGAGCAACCAACACAAAAAACCATCTACAGAAAAACCTTCATAAGAAATGAGAGAGACACAAGGCCATTTCACCACATAAGGAGTGAAATAGATGTGATCTAATTTACATATTGTATAAGGTGCCTTAAAAAGGGATAAAAAGTAGGTGACAAATGAAAAACTTCCCAGCATGGGAAAAACTACCCAATTTAATAAATGAAAAATTAATGAACTAATCTACCTAAGTTAAAACTTAAGTAAATATGCATTTACTCTAATAATAATTAACCTATAAGGTATTTTTTTCTATTACCTTGGCATCCTTCTAAATCTATCTTAATGGACATTTCAATACTTTGTATCAAACTACATAATATTTTTATTTATTACTTTCAGATATTTTTATTTATTGCTTTCAGATCTTATCATATGGTGAGCTCTTCAATGATTCAATTGCACTTATTTATGCCACTCAACTGTACATAGACAATAGTAAATTAAAAAATTTAAACAACATAAGCTTTGAAAAAGAAAAAAGGATATATGGACTATATATGTTTATGGATGTTTCAACATTCAATATCAAACTCTGTTAGAATCTAAAAAATTAGAGATCAATTTCCAACATATGCTTTGATTCCACCATCAAAGTGCTAAATTTTATTAAAATATAGAGCATGAAAGTGTGGTATAAGCTAAGGAGGCTCCACGCAATGGCCACCCTTGCATTTCTCGATTGTCATGCTATAAGCTTTACCCTCTATCTAAGTGAGAAGTATCTGCATGTGATAAACACTTTAATCAATCCTCCTCATAGTTATAGTATTTACTCATATGTTTATTCATTCTGGACTAAGATGAAAAACAATTTGTAGAGAATGAATACAATTCTACTGGCTAGTTGTTGATGGTGTATCCATCCAATTTCAAAGGAACTGCTCCTCTTCTAGTTGCATATTTTATCACATCTTCCACATTATCATTCCACCATTCCCCTGTACATTTTAGATGAGAAAAAAAATTGTTAGAATAGTATATTGACGTCCTCAATAACCAACAAAGAGTTGGGTGTATTGAATAGAGATGTCGGCCACACTTCCATACACACAGTTCGCTGGTGATGATGAAAAATTCTATTGCAGGAATTTGACCAAACTCAAGTCACTTCTACTCAAATAAAAAAGTAAGTAATTACAACAAATAATTCCATGCGCAGGGTAGAGAAAGACCCTTTAATGGCTCAAGCTCATTCGACTCACCCCATTAGAATATGTGACCTTCACCACCTGCATGTATTTGTTGTGTGGGGTTGTGTCTCATTGATGCCTCCTCTATCAATGTGATTGTGGAGAGCACCAACCTATGGAAAGCCACATTCAACCCAAATCTTGGCCTTCAATGAAAGATATCACCTCTTGACTTCTCATTGAATTTCCCATGTGTAGAAACTACTGCAAGCAATAGGTTAATCGTGGCATGTAACAAACATATTGTGGCCCTAATCGCCTTGATTTGAATTGGGTAAGATTATTGTGTATGGCTACAAATTGTGTCTTGAATGATCACATGAATCATACCTTCTTGAGCTCTTCAACAGAGAATTGGGTCACCTTTTTGCAATGGATTGATGAGAGTCAACTTCACAAGGATATCTATCACATGATCTCTAGGCAACAAATCATGGCCACTATGGCTACAAATTGTGCCTCCAAAATGTGGTCAGGTCTAATAAGAGATTATCGCGGCTCTCCATGGGTGTGAGGGGGAGATAAGAGGTAGTATGTGGCACAACAAGATGAGGATATTTATGTAGACTCCTATGAGATTATTCATGTTCATAACAGATGTTTTATTTCCAATGATATGCTTTGAAATGATTTACATGCCTATGCCACTCTTCCACTACCCTACCAACGTGACTCTTCAACTTCTTACCAACATGACTCTTTGAATAATGTATCTCCCATTTATTTTTTCTTACATGGATCTACAAAAATCTATGATTCCACCATAGGAATGCCTCTCTGTGTAAGGAATGCCTCTCGACATAATTAATATTTTTATTGTTGGAGGTTGAATTTCTATATAATATTTTTCTTTGGAGACAGGATAAATCATGAAAGAAATTTTCAAAATAATGAATTGGAATGTTAAATTTTAATTTGGAGTAATGGGGCTATGGAAAAATGAATATTGTGAAATTTGAAGGGCACAATTTCTATACACAGAAAATAAAAATTTAGTTTTTGATTATGGGGAAAAATAGGTTTTGATGGGACTCAAAATCCATTACATAACGGTTTTGAAGGGAAACACAACCATATCGATGACAAACAAGATACTTCAAAGATGATCTAAATACCATCAGTAACCAATCAACATCAACACTAAAAATATAGTGACACAATATAGGCTGTAGAATGGAAAAGCAAGGGCCTACAACCTATAACCAAATACCAGCAGGTTTTACCAGGGACCTTAAACCAAAAGGTTTTGAAAGGACCTTAAACCATTACCATGATTGGCTAGGAATTAGGTATGTGCAAAACCATGATGGGCCAAAAAGTAGCAATATGATAGCTCTGTGTAGGGTATGTGGCTGATGACTTTTTTTTTACCCAAAATTGATGAAATGAAAAGGGTTTTTAAAGGAGATTCTCAACTTTCCACCCATATAAATTATACTTTACTTTGAATTTAATAAATTATTATTATTGATTTTCTATTCAAATTACGACTAGAGTCTTGATTGATAGGCTGATTGAAAAACATCTATAGCTTTCAAATGGTATCACATTTTTTTTAATCTGAAATATGTGTCACATTCTATACTTTGCATACTATAGGATTAAAAAAAGTTGAATTTCATGAAGTTTTGACCAAGTTAGGTGGTCAGACATACACGTTTTTATATTTTTTATAAGTTGTAATAGAAAAATCATAATTAATTATTTACTTGGAAAAAGTTTACAAAAAAATATGCATCACATTGCGACATCAGTCCTCTACTTATATCTAAAATATTATAAAAAAATATTATCATTTTATTGTGGTTAGGGTGGTCAGATAGACACCTACTTATTTTTTCCCTAAAACTTTAGTACTACTACATTGAAATTTCAAATTTTCACCAAATAGATTTTTTTTTTAAAAATAAACCTAGTAGTTTAGAAACTACATTAAATTTTCTATAGATTCTATTCTTACATTTTTTTTAAATAATATAGATAACCTATTCAAATTTTTATGTCAAGTTGCCTTACTCTAATTTTTACAATTTTTTTGCCACTTAAGGGCCTATTTTTTCCATGATGATCTTGCACATACCCAACGATGAAACCAAGATAGGTTTTGAAGGGACCATGAACCCTTTATAATTAGGTTTTGGTAGGTACCTTCAACCAAACAACACAACTAACGAAAAAACAACATCCATCTTGCAGCTCCATCTGAACTAAACAATCGTCCCACACTCCACCTCCGTGGGATAGGGCTCCTCTCAATTGGAGAGGAAGATGCAAGAACTCAAACCACAAAAGCAACCCAAACCTTGCTCATACCAGCTCCACCTCAAAAGGAATCAACTCCAGCTCAACAGGAACAAGCAAGAGGGAAGAGAACTTTTCACTAGGCCTACAACAATCACCTCCACCTCAATAGAAGATGGTTCTACCTCCATAAGAGGAATATTCACCTCTAAAGAAGATATCATCAAAATAAACTAGCCAAAAGAAGAAACTCCAGTAGAATGCGCACTCACAACAACCTTAGGCATCAAAAGAGATGGAGACAAGAGAGACACAACCCAAAACCGCATAAAAAAATAAACACAACATTCACCAAAATAAAAGGGGTGGTAGATAAAGCCCCAAAAAATGCCAGCACAAGCCACTCAAACCCCTGTACAAACAAGAACAATAGAATACTCCAATAGGGGCACAACACCAAAATGACAAAAGCCCCTATAACATGCTAGGAGGGGTTCTTCCCACACCAAAAGAACAACAAGAATAGTTGGGTTAACTTGATAGTCATAAGAAGTAACCTAGATAGACAAAAGCCAAACCCATCCACAAAGGGCAGCCTACATCAAAAGAAAAATAGAGCACCATAGGGAAAAATCCAAACCCCCAAGCAAAGAAAACACTCCTCACAAGAAACAAGCACAATAGAAAACCCAAAAAATGGGAGCCACCATAGGAAGAAGAAAGAAAACCATCTAAGACTAGAGCACAAAGGAGGTTCCAAAAGAAATCGAACCCCACAAGCCATAGTGAGTGCTCAAGTATCTAGCACAAGGAAAAGCTAGAAATACCTTCCAATCATAGGAGTAGCTGGAAAGAACATGCCCAATAGTCAGAAACCTCACACTAGACAATTTCTAGCACTTAGAAGAAGACACAACTGGATGAATGAAAGACTAGGCCTCATAGAAAACACCAATGTCCACACCCAAAAATAGGCAAGGACCACACTAAGAGCCATTGAAGATAGATAAAACCAAAATTCCATGCACAATAGGCAAAAACACGTCCCATGAAGAAGAGGAGATCCCTCGACCAATGGTAGCCCTCCAAAAATGCCCTCTCCAACCCTGTTGTCATTTCCATCCTCCACTTCAGAGTCTCCCTCTTTCACCTTTGAAGATTTCAAACCCCAACCATTGCTTCTACTCCCCCCCCAAGGCCATGAAAAATAAAATGATGTTACTCCTAATTGAAAAATATTTATGGGATATTGTGATTGGTAACATAAAAAGGTCAAAAGATGTAGATGTAGCAAAAAAAAGGATAGTCAAAGATCATAGATAAACCAAATTTATTTTTCTTGGATTATCAAATGCTTGCATCACATTGATATTTAAAAAATATCAAAAAAAAATTGGTGATGGTCTTAGTACATTATTTTGATCTCAAACTTCTAGTGCAAAAATTTTAATTGAAAAATATTTTTCCTCAAGATGAATGTAAAAGAAAATGTTGTTGGGGTGGATGGTGTAGCTCAATTAGCTAAAGCATCCTATTGTAGGTATGAATTATTGGTATCATTGGTCATGTGAGCAAAATTTACTAGGCACACTGCAATTTATAGGGGGGGCTACCCGATTCCTACAGTTTAGAAAAAAAATGGGAAAAGGAAAGTGTTGTTCAACACATTAGTACATTTTGCTCCCTTCTAAACCAATTTTCTATTATAAATTCTAAGACAAAAGATGATGTTGATGAAGTAACTTTACTAGGTAACATTCCTTCAAATTATGATCATGTTTTTTTTATATTAAGAAACTTAATCCTAAATTTGAGAAACAATGATTTATTCTTATTAAAAATGTTTTTTGAAATGAGCAAGTGGGAGTGGGTGGGAAGGGGAGAGGGGGAGGATTTTCAAAATCCAAGATAAAGATGGCAATGAAGATGAAGACGATCTTGATGCAGATACATTTACATTGGAGGTTTCATTCACTCCTACGGTTGGTGGCTTATCAGATTTCAATATCTTTTTGGTGCCTGTGGTCATGGGGTTTTAAATTTCAGTTTTTTGTTGGTTATTTTGCTCATGGAACTTTGGTTGTGATTGTAGAGGATAGATGGTTTGATGCTCAGCTGGCGCTTTTTTCCTCTGTAATTTCCTTGCATTGTTTCAAGGGCCCATCTCTTTGGGTGCCTACAAATTCTTTGGTTGCATTAAAGTGTTGGCTATAGTTTGCCATATCTTGTCTCAAGTTTTCCATTCTCTTTAGCTTGAGGATCCCCTTAAGTCTAGCTTGGGTCGAGTTTGGGAACTTCCTCTCTATTATTTCAGAGCTTAGTGATTTTTCCCATGGTTATCTTTGAAGATATTGGAGTTTTTTGGGGTGCATCTGTTGCCCTCGAGCATATCTAGAATGACTTGGTTCTCATCTTTCGCTATGCTTTGGGCCCAGGTGTTTTGATTTGTCAAGAGAATATTTTTGGATGCTTTTTCTTGTGGTATTTAGTGGCTTTTGCATCATGGATGATCTTCCTTATTAAATATATTTGTTTGATGTCTCATGGATTCCTTGTTGGTGTTCAGTGGAGTGTTTGGTATGGGTTTGACACTATGATGTCCTATTTTTTCAAGAAGTGAGATCTCTATTCCTCCAAACTGTGGATTTTGATTATCTTTCAGAACCCCATTTGGAATTTTTTTTGATCTCCTTTTGGATTGAGAATATTTTGTGGCTAAAGGAGGAAATTATTTATAAATGGCACAAGGTTTCTTGCTTTTGCTAGTGTTGCTCAAAGGATGATGTAATTTTCTCACTTAAGATGTATATGGGAGAATTGGTTGTCCCTATTATTGTTATTTGGTTGTTGGCTAGGATGTATTTATTCTTCTTTTGATTAATCAGATGATTATGTTGCTAAATGGAGCTAAGTCTACCCTATGACTATTGTTGAGGTTGCATTACATGTTCTTCTTGAAGTTCCTATTGCTTGGACTACCAAAGGATCTTATTTTATCCCTTCCTACATGTGTGTTTGATTTCTTCTGAGATCTATAGTAATTTTATTCTTTTAAGGTGAAGATTACTTCTATTGAGGTGGAGATGGGTGTTGTGGACATGGTAGTGAAACATAGATTTTTGGGACCATATGGACTACTCTTGCACTTCTAGGGTTTTTCACCTAAAAGGAGAGAGATAGGGCCAAAAATTCTTATGATTCACTCAAATTAGAATGTATGTAATGTTTTTAAAAGTAAATGAACTTAACTAAATGCAATTGACTAATTTGAATGACCGAGAATGAATGAAAAAGTGAGATTTATGCCTTGTTTGAAAACACGGGGTGATATGAAAACAAGGAAGAAAATGAATGAAATGTGGAGAACAGAAAGAGATGGGTCAAATCAGAGTGCACCTAGGAAAATTTTGATAATTCTGGAATGTCTTGGATGCTGGATGAAACCACTAATTTTTCATAGTGAGACTCATTCGCCCAGGGTGGTGAATTAGTCCTCCTCCTAGTGAAAAAGTGTCAGGAGCTAGTTTTTGTCTATCAAGATCTAGAATCTAACATAATTCATATTTTCAGTCCTAAGATGGGACTCATTCACCATAGGTGATGAATCAGTCCTCTCCCAAATTTCTAAAAAATTAGGAGACAACTTTGCAACACTAGATCTGGAGATGTCTACTTGTCAGGTTGTCGAAGTCAGTTCTACAGAAAATAGACAAATAACTCTCTCCAAGCTTGAAATTGAGTTAAGTTGACTTGAAGCACCTAGTTGACTTGGAAATCAATCTTTAAAACCTAAAATATTGTAAAATTTGCATACAAAAGAGCTACAAGCCAACATGCAATATGGGAAAAATGATTAAGGGTTAGTGAATAGGGGTTTGCCTTGGTCAAACCCACTTTTGGTCCCTTGAAAATATAATGAAATGAAAGAGAAAGATAAACTAATAACATGCAAGTGCTATCAACTTACCTAACCCTTGATGATGCAAGTTTGAAGTAATGTCAATGGTTGCTTCAAAGTTCTTGAATAGTGCTTGAATTCTTGAGTGAATAGGTGGATAAGTGAACTTGATGAATGGGGGTTGGAATGAGATGAAAATCACTTATTTATACAATTCTTGTGCCTTAGTATCCATTCATACCTCATCATCAGGATGACATCAAGTGATTTTGAATAAACTCCTGAAAGGAAATTTAAAATATTTTGAATTTGGGGCCAAAGGGTGACTCATTCGCCACCCATGGAAAATGGGTCCCACCTAGGACCTAAAAACATGTGCTGGGAAAAATGTTGTATTTAATGTTATTTGTCAGGATAACATTCAAAAATACACTTAATTAAAACTTATGAGGGAATAAAGAGACCAAATAAAGCATGAGAAGGGTGTAAATAGTCAAAATATGCCTAGAAAAGCATGAAATCTTGCTACAAGACTTTAAAACACTTCAAAATAGGACTTGTTGATGAGTGAAAAGGTGATTTTAAGGTAAATTGCATTAAATAGAGTCTAGAAGAATGTAGAAATGTCTTACAACACTTCACAAAACCTTTAGAAGATGTCTTTATTTGAGTTTATTTACCTAAATAAGCATGTTCAAGCCATGTTACAACATAAAATCAGAGCAAACAAAGTTCCAACACCATGAAACAAGACCTAAAAGGCCATGAAAATGACAAGGGGGAATTTTTCTATATCACATTTAGCCCCACTTTAGTGAGAGGATGAACATGTTTCAAACTCACACTAAAGTAGCCATGAACATTAATGGGAGGGTTCAAATGCACTTATGTTAGCAAGATTGAATAAAAAGTGATCTGACTCAAGATCTTAGGATGAACACTGAGATGATCCCACAAAGGAATCACGATGAGACGAGCACACACACCTACCACTAAACCACAAAAGTGGCTATGGGGAAAAATCATAATCTGAGGTGGGCTTCCCACTCAACCATATTAAAGTTATACCATGACCTGATAACTTTAACAAGGCACCACAAGGAAAAAATGAATGTTTATGAACAAAAAGACAAAGGTACCACAGTCATGCAAGGTGGAAAAAAGGAATGAAAAATGAAAAAATGAAAAAATGTAAAATGTGAAAAGATGTTCAAATGAGTCTTGTTGAGTTTATGTAAGGTCAATCACTTAGGGAACATTGTGTCTAATGTCTCCAAGAGAGGACTAATCAAAGAATAGTATATTCACAACTTAGGGGATGTAGTGCGTCGCATCAAGACACCAAGAGGAATGTAATATGCTTAGATAGATCACACTTATGAAGGACATCACACCCAATGTCATCCACAAAGTGACAAATGCATCATATAAACAAAAGGCTACACTAGGAACTAAGAATGCAAATGAATTAATTGTAATGTATGCCCCCCATTTTAAAGGAATTGCTACAATCGTTCTGTGAGAAATTACTTTAAAGTAGAGAAGAAAAGAAAAAATAAAAAAGAAAACAAGACATGAGAGCCAACCTGGAAAGCCCTATGCCAAGTCATATGTTTCAAATTTAGGCAGTGTCATGTCAAGAAATATGAAAAACAAAAGAAAAGGAGGTTGCCCCTAGAAAAGAAAGCACACCAAACACATAAAGGATCTATGGATTTGGGGTCAGTATGTTCATTGTTGCAATGTTTTTATGAAAGATAGAAACTATCATCATTCCCCAAAGCACATAGAACTATAATAATGACACAAAGAGAGAGAAAACAAAGGAAAAATAAAGTCTATTTTGGGTCAAAATGGAAGAGACATCACGGTCTTGATGCCCCAAAAAGGAAAACACAAGAAAAAAGAAAGAAAATGAAAAGGTGAAATCAAATAAAAAATATTTTGGGTCAACATGAAGGAGAAATTTTGGTCTCAATGCCTTGCATCATCTCCAAAAGGAAAACACAAAACAAAAGTGAAAAAGATAAGGACCTTGTGGGTCAACATGGAAGAGACATAGGGCATCTTGATGCTTTGCGTCATCCCCAAAAGGAGAACACAAAACATAAAGAGAAAAAGACAAGGACCTTTTTGGTAACCATGGAAGAGACATAGGGAATCTCTACACTTTGTGTCATCCCTAAAAGGAGAACACAAAACAAAAAGATAAAAAGACAAAGACCTTTTGGGTCAACATTGAAGAGACATAGGGTGTCTCTACACTTTGTGTCATCCCTAAAAGGAAAACAAAAAATGAAAATGAAAAAGACAATGCATGACTATGGACATCAAATCTGCAAATGGTTAAAAATCTTAACATAAATTTGAAACACATTAAATTCAATATCCCTATGAAATACTTGACTATGATAAAATATGCAAACTAAATAAAACAAAGATAATGAAATGCAAGCATATAAAAACACAATCAAAACTTTATTTCATAGTGGGTTGGTGCTACTATTGGAAATAGCCCTTTCCCAATCCTTGATAGATAAGCTAGATGATGAAATTCCTTGATAATGATGGAGTGATGGTGGGAAAAATTAGTTCTCCTAAAGAGAGTGACTTTACATGAGTGATTGTGGAGCAAGTTGTGGAGGATTTGATGAAGAATGAAGCTTCTCATTTATAGATTATTTTGATGAGAGAATGGCCAAATGGATGAATGTGGTACAAAGATTGGACCAATGAAAAGAGGCCACTTGTCATCATGTGATAGGCTTGAGGATGTGCAAGATTTGGGAAATGTGCCCAAGAGGGAGAAATTTCAAATTTAAATTTGAGAGTTAATGCTTAGTTTGACTTTTGCAAGGGACATGTAAGAGCCATGTAAGAGGTCATAAATGACTTGTTGGATGTACATGTCCACTTGTTTTTGAATTAAAAATTGAGGGAATATTCCTCAAAGATGCCATGTTGATGGAAAATGTTGGATTTAATAAATCAATAAATTGATTTATTTGTGCAAGTGGGATTATCTAGAGGATGTGATGGGTGGTTAGGTTAGGTTAATCAGGATTAGCTTAGATTAATGCTGATTAGATGATTTTTACTTGTTTGATTTAAATACTTTGATTTATTTAAATCAAAAGGGATGGGAAATGACTTTCAAGATTTTAACTAAATAAAGTTTGATTTATTTAATTAAAGGATGATGTGAGCCTTTGATTTATTTAAATGAATAACCTTAGGACTAAAGACCTAATTTACCTAGTGAATGGATTTGTTGTGTTTGATTTATTTAATGAGCGGATGAATGTGAATTGGGTGTACGATGTTAATTTCACTTGTCTACAACGATAAATACAAGAATAGAGGTACAAATAGAAGAAGTGTACAAAGAGAGAACATCAAACACATGATAGTGGGGAACATGATAAACTCATAAAAAGAAAAGGAAAAAGGGACAAGTAATGCAAATGTAATTCAACCATTAACTAATTTATTGGTTTTTCAATCTTAAATAGATAAGCAGAAAAGGAATAACATAGTTAAGAGACAAAGACAAGTGTATTACAAGGACAAGGCTAACAGCGTCTTTCCCTCCACAAAATGTAAAGGAAAGAATGAGCTGAGGTGGGTGATGTGAAAGGATCATGCAATAGTGAGAATAGGGAAATCTACAACTATGGAATGATGATGTGATTTGATTGCTTTAAGGTATGACTGGGAAACAATCAGTATCAGTGAAGTGATACTTATCTAGTATTTTTCGTCAATGTCTAACATTCTTTAGTGCGATGTCCAAGGATGCGATGATATTTGCAAAATGGTATGTTAGAGTCTTTTAGAAGAATAACCAACCTATTCATAGGTGGTAAAAGTATAAGACCTTTATTTAAGAGTAGTTGAAGTCTCTGTTCACATTCAGGTGGAGGATGTGTGGGAAACTTGATATTTTTGAGTTTGTAAGGTCATTTTTGCTTTCTATATTCACCTTGTTCATGAATAGAAGGAGGAAGAGGACCCATAGGGATCCTAACATCCTTGTCATTAGAAGGAGATAATGTTTGTTCACATGGAAGGAGAATGCTTAAGTTAGGAGGAGCATTCAAGATCACCATTCCAACATCCAAAAGTCTCCTAGGTTGAAGCGGATGTCTCTCACGATGAGAAGGATCATGATATCCAAGTCCTATTTTCTTTACTTCAATTGATTTTTGTTCAAAAATTTGATAAATTTCATGTTCATGTTTTTTGTCATAACCTTTTTTAATTGAGATAGGGAATCCTTTGCCATATGTTTCCTCAAGGTTGATAGAAATGTTTGTGAATTTATACTCATAGAAGGGTTGTGAATGTGATTGGTAAGAGGAACTAGGTTCACTTGCGGGAGGAACCATAGGTCCTATAATGACTTCAAGATGTAAATATGCAAAGTGATCAGAAGGTGCAATAGTGGGAAGGTCTTGTGATTTCATGGATGGGTAAAAGGCTACATTGGCTTCTAGGTTGTCAAGGAATTCATTGTAAAACTTATGCATGCTATCATCATCTTCTCCAATGATGTCTACATCACGAGGAGGACAACCATTGGGAGTTGTAGGAGAATGTTGGTGTTCAAGGTCATTAGGGTCATAGCCAAAGGCATAGTTGGACATGTCCACCAAGGACTTTAATGAATTCCAAAACTTATTGAAAGAAAATGCCATGATGTAAATAAAAAAAGATGCAGGAATTGATTAAAACTAGAGATGTTGTAAATGAAAATAAAATGCAGGAATAAGAAATAGTAATGTAGAAAAATGCCAAAACAATGTCATAAATGTTGATAAAAAAGTGCATAGGGACTGATTCGCCCTGGGTGGCGAATGAGTCCCAATATGAAGATTTTTAGTGTTTTTCAAAAATTATAGATGATTTAAATGGTTTACAGAATGCAATTGCAGATACAAAATGCAGATTTTGACTTTTTCCAATGAGATGTGCTACAAAAATGAAAGCTAAATGAAGTTTTCACTAATGCAAAATGAAAAGTCCTAGAATGCAATAACAAATCAATGTCCTAATTGAATTCTAATGCAAATGGAAACTAAGATGCAATATGTAAATGCAATTAGAAATTCAAAGTGTTCAAAAGTCGGGTTCACCAAAATGAAACATAGATTTTTGGGACCCTTTGGACTACTCTTGCCGTTCTAGGGTTTTTCACCTAAACGGAGATAGATAGGGCCAAAAATGCTTATGATTCACTCAAACCAGAATGTATGCAATGTTTTTTAATGTAAATGAACTTAACTAAATGCAATTGACTAATTTGAATGACTGTAAATGAATGCAAAACTGAGATTTATGCCTTGTTTGAAAACACAGTGCGATATGCAAATAATGAAGAAAGTGAATGAAATGTGCAAAACATAAAGAGATGGGTCAAATAATAGTGCACCTAGGAAAATTTTGATGATTCTACAATGTCTTCGATGGTGGATGAGATCACATATTTTTCATAGTGGGACTCATTCACCCAGGGTGGCAAATCAATCCTCCTCTTGGTGAAAAAGTTTCGGGAGCTGGTTTATGTCTATCGAGATCCTAACTCTGACAAAATTCATATTTTCAGTCCTAAGGTGGGACTCATTCACCAAAGGTGGTGAATCAGTCCTTTCCCAAATTTCTAAAAAATCAAGAGACAACTCTATAACACTAGATCTGAAAATGTCTATTTATCGGGTTGTCGAAATCAGTTTGGTAGAAAATAGATAAATAACTCTCTCCAAGCTTGAAATTGAATTAAGTTGACTTGAAGCACCTATTTGAATTGGAAATAAATCTTCAACAACTAATATCTTGTCAAATTTGCATACAAAAGAGCTGCAAACCAACATGCAATAGGGGAAAAATGAGTAAGGGTTAGTGAATACGGGTTAACCCCACTTTTGGTAATTAAACCCTTGAAAAGATAATGAAATGAAAGAGAAAGATAAACTAATAACATGGAAGTCCTATCAAGTTACCTAACCCTTGATGATGAAATTTTGAAGTAATGTCAATGGTTGCTTTAAAGTGCTTGAGTAGTGCTCGAATTGTTGATGTAAAATGCTTGAATGCTTGAGTGAATAGGTGGATAAGTGAACTTGATGAATGGGGCTTAGAATGAGATGAAAATCACTTATTTATAGAATTATTGTGCCTTAGTATCCATTCATATTCTCATCACAGGCCGACATCAAGTGATTTTGAATAAAATCTTGAAAAGAAAATTAAAATATTTTCAATCTAGGGCCAAAGGGGGACTCATTCAGCACCCATGGCGAATGGGTCCCACCTAGGACCTAAAAACATGTGTCGAGAAAAATGTTGTATTTAATGTTATTTGTCAAGATAACATTCAAAAATACACTTAATTAAAACTTATGAGGGAATAAAGAGACCAAATAAAGCATGACAAGGGTGTAAATAGTGAAAATATGCCTAGAAAAGCGTGAAAGCTTGTTACAAGACCTTACAACACTTCAAAATAGGACTTGTTGATGAGTAAAAAGGTGATTTTTAGGTAAATTGCATTAAATAGATTCTAGAAGAATGTAGAAATGTCTTACAACAATTCACAACACCTTGACAAGATGTCGTTCTTTGAGTTTTAGTACCTAAAAAAGTATGTTCAAGCCATGTTACAACATAAAATTAGAGAAATATAGTTCCAACACCATGAAACAAGACCTAAAAGGCCATGAAAAAGAAAAGGGGCCATTTTTCTATGACACAAGTAGGAAGATCTTTTTTTTGGTATCCTTACACATTATTCATATTGAAGTAGAAGCAATTCTTATTGAGCTAGAGTTTAAGGGTATTGGAGATTTTTGGCTCTAGTGGAAAAGGTGTTCTAGTCATCCTCTCCAATAGAGGGGAGGTCTCTCCTTTAGAGGTGGATATTGAATTGGTATGTTGGACTAGAATGTGTTTCAAGGGGATTCATGCTACCGTTTATTCAATCTTGCTTCTCAACTCTCTTATTAAAGAATGGAGTTTGGTTTGTTTGATAGTTCTGAAAGGGAGCTCTTGTTGCCTTTTTTTTTTCTTGGTTTAGTTTTGTTTATATTGAGTAGATGGTTGTTTGAAACCTGGCTATTGTAGGTTGTGTTGTTTCCTAGCTATCTTACATAGTTTATGTTAGTAGTTAGGGTTCAGGGTCTTGGTAAAAGCATGATTGTAGAGTGTTTACGGTTGCCTTCAAAACCTGATCTTTCCAACATGAGTAGTCTAGTCTATCTTTTTGGTGGTGGTTGATTTTGGTGGCTTGTAGGCCTAATTATTATTTGAACTACTAGCTGGGTGGCCTATTTTTTAGTTTCTATTTTGTTTAGGGTTGAATTGCTAGCCTTGAGGCTTGTTTCATGATGTTGTATGGGATTAGGGCCCTAACCCTACATTTTCAATAAATAAAATGAGTTATTCTTTTTGTAGTGTTGTAAAAAGTATCCCTTTTGGACACTTAATTTGGCAGTAATAATTAATAAAATGGTCCTAATGTTGCCTTAATTTAGTGTTGTAATATTTTTTTCATATTTACATTAAGTTTAGGGACATTCTTAATAAAATGGACTTAATCATGCCTTGTTTTAGTCTTGTATGGTGTACCTTTTGTAATGATATAAAATGTACACCCTTATATTTTGACATTTGTTTTTGGATCTCCTTGTTAAATTAAGCTTAATGTTTCCTTGATCTAGTGTTATAATGTGTTTAACACATTCACACGAGGTATTGGGCCCTTGTAAATAAAATGAACCTAATTGTGACTTATTTACTATGTTGTAAAGTGTATCTTAATACTTTCACACTAATCTAGTGTTTTTAGTAAATAATTGGGCTTCTTTATGCATTAATTGGCCTCATTTTGCATCTAGAAGCCTTAATTACTGTAGCTCTTTTAGGATAATCCAGACATAAACCAATATCCTATCATATTTCACATGTTTTTGGATTGTATGGCCTAGATTTAGTGATTTGGGACTCATATGCCACCTTGGGTGTATGGTTCTACCTAGGTTTTGGGGCCTCGATCTAGATTTTATATGAATATAAGCATTTTCTTAAAAAATGTGTCCCATAGCCTAGCCTAATGGGCTCATATGCTACTTCTAGCATATAAGTCTAGTGTGGCCCAAAATAAAATTTAATTCAAATTCTTGGAGGGATTTTATTCTCCTAAATCTGATGTTAGCTTGTAGTATCCTAATTTTGAGAAATTTGGCATAAACAATTATAAATTCAAGGTTATTTCACTCATTTTCACCTAATAATTTCATGAGAGCATTCCTTCTTGCAAATTTGAGTTCACAAGAGCATTCAAGACCCTTCAAGAGTTGATTGTCAAGTTTTTTGGAGCATTATTCGAGTATCAAGAATCATGTCAAATTCATCATGCATCATGTTTTTTTTTTAGCTAACATTTGTGACGTAGGGTTTCATGATTCAAGCAAGCACTGAAGTCAAGATCTACCACATTCAATAAAGAGTCAAGATCTACTTCCATTGGAGCCATTTCATCCATGTTTGCAACACTTTATTCTGAATGTTTGGTGAGTTACAACATTACATTTAGTTCATTCATCATTCCTCTACATTTGATTGCATTACAAGGTTTGATTACCAAAATGGGGTTTGGAAAATGAAAATTCCTTTCTACTAATAAGACAACATTTTTCTTCTCTTTAGTGTGTGATTTGTACATATAGGTTGAAGACACAATTAAGAGAAAGATTGGAGAAAAATTGTCAAGTGTTCAAAGTTGTCACATCATCTACAAGGAAATTGAAAGACATCTACAAAGAATTATTCAGCATTCGAGATTCATAAATTAGGTTGAGAGGAAAGAGCAGAGGTTGAAGAGTAGATTTATAATCTGACTTTTTGAAAAGGCCAAACTAGACTAATATGCCACTTCTGGCATATGAGGTGTAATACAGTGAAATTTATAGTTTTTAGGTGTTCCAGATATATCTTTGATTAATTTTTGTTCCCTCCAAAAAAACCCTAATCTAGGACTAAATCACCGAGCCTAGCATATGAGTCCTAGTCTACATTAAATTCATTATTTTCAATATTTATGGTTTCCATTCAAGCTACTATAAGTTTCTAGGTGCCCCTCTTTTCTTTTCCATTTTGTTGTTTTATTTTACATTCATTTTTAGGTCTTTTATTCAAGTCTTTCATATCTTTAATTTTTAAAATTAGATCTTGCTTAATACTTTTCATTCCAAGCCATAGGTTGGTGTTGAACCCCTCTTTAGTTATTAATCATACCCTAAGAAATCCTATTGCAATATCTTTTTCCCCTTTTCTACATTTGGATTGAGATCTCTAGGTTTTTCTTGAGTGAAACTTCAGGGAAATAGGAATGGGTCATAGAAACCCTATCTCATGCCCTAGGGGATAGGGTGGACTATTTCCATCATTTAATTTTGGTGAACCTAATGTGAACACCTCTTTTCATATTTGGAGTGCATTATAGTCATAGATCTAGCTTCCATTAACTTTGCATTAAAGTTTACATTAGTTAATTTTCATCTAGGGTTTTTAAATATTGCATTAGTGAAAGTGCATATAGGTTGCATCTTTGTGTCTTGCATCATTGAATATCATCTGAAATCTATATTTTGATTTAGTTTATACATCATCCAACCTAGAAAACATTACATTCACTCAATATTTTTTGAAAATTGTGCAAAAACCCTAAAGTGGGACTCATATGACCCTTTGGGTGATTTAGTCCCATCTTAGATTTTGAACTACATTTTACAACATTAAGTTTTCTATTTTTGTTCTTCTATTTACTATTGGTAGCTTTCTTTTTCAGTTTATAGAGTTTCAATTTCATTCAAATCATTGCATTTAGCTTGAATTGATTCATTTTGTGCATTGTTCAAATTCAAAATTATATTTATAGCATTTCATTTTAGATTTTTTCATAGTGTAATCAGTAAATTACCTTGTTTAGAATCTAAAAATTTCATTTGCATACTTCATTCTAAGTCTTTACATTGCATTTCATCATAGATATGTACTTTGGTAAACTTTGGATGTCCTTAAAAAATATTAGTGGATGTGTTGAGTTGTGCTTTTGAAAATGACCGTAATGAAATTAAACTTACTCATGCTCAATCAAAACCTAATGCATGTCCTCATGATGTTGACCTAATTGAAGAAGATAGTGATATCATGGAAAAAATCATAAATGATTGCCTTAACAACATTGAGAACAATGCATCCTTTTATCCTTGTATGAAACAACCAACACCCCCTACCATCCCACCACTTGAGATGTTTGGAATTTTACATCTTGAAGTTGGAACAAAAGTTGAACCCAATTTCCCTACAATAGGTGAACTTAGCACCTCTAATAAAGCAAACATTCAACCATCCTATGTTGGCGAGTCTAGCAAGCAACAAAAGCCTTAAAAACTAAAGAAATTACAATTCCCTTGTCTGCCATATGTAACTGAAAGAAATTTACACATAATTCTAAGTCTAGGACTTATTCCATTACCACCCATGAAAGAGAAATTGGTTGAACAACCTCCTATGGTTCTTTATATTCCTCTCCTTAGGGAAAAAAATGGAACTTATGGTTAATAAAACCGCTCCTACACTAACATAACTTGAAAATCGTAATAAAAGAAACAAAAATTTCTTTCTCTCTTGTAATGGAGAGATTGTTCCTGAAGCTCAAGAACCTTGATTAAGGCTATACCCCAGGTGATTGGTCACAATAAAAATTCTATGATCACTACTATTCCTTCCAAGGCTGAAATTAGGAAAGCTGTTTTCTCTTTTGATGGCAACAAAGCTCCTGGACTAGATGGTTTTCCTTTATTCTTCTTCCAAGTGTTTTGGGAAATTGTTGAGGTGGATGTTGAGAATGCTGTCAAGGAATTCTTTGGATCAAGATGTCTTTTGAAAGAACTTAATGCTACTTTTGTGGTCCTTATTTATTCCAAAAAAACCTGGGGCTTCAGAGTTTCAAGCTTTTCGGCCAATCAGCCTACACAATTCTATCTATAAAATTATTTCGAAGGTTTTAACTACAAGAATGCTTTAGGTGCTTCCTTAAATGATTGCTTTGTAGCAGAATGGTTTTGTGCCAGGTAGGTAAATTCTAGACTTTGTTATCATTGTTCATGAGAATTTACATTATTTAATGGAATTGAAGACTGAAGGGTTCATTCTTAAATTGGACATTTCCAAAGCCTATGATTGGGTTGAGTGAAATTTTTTATTTAAAATCCTGGTCAAGTTTGGTTTTAATAACAGAGTCATTCAGTTGGTGAACCAGCTAGTTTCGACAGTTACTTCTTCTGTCATTGTGAACGGGTCACCTTCAAGGTTTTTTTAGACTTCCAGAGGCCTCAGACAGGGAGATCCTATCTCTCCTATTCTATTTACAATTTTGGCTGAGAGTTTGGGAAAAAATATTAAAAAGCTTATTGATCAAAGATCCCTTGCTGGTTTAAGACCTTCCTCTTCTCTTCTAACCTGTTCCCACCAACAATTTGTTGATGACACCATTCTTATTGGAAGATCTACTGTAGTTGAAGCTAAGACTTTCAAAAGAATTTTGAATCTTTATGAATCTACTTCTGGGCAAGTTGTTAATAGGGCTAAGAGTTCAATTTTCTTCCTCAATACTTTGGAGCATAGACAAGTTAAACTTGCTCGGATTCTTGGTTGCCGGATTGAGCCTCTTCTATCAACCTATCTTGGTTTGCCTCTTTGCATCAAACCCTTAGACTCATTCTGGATCTCGTTGGTTGAAAATTTTAATAAGAAGTTGTTGGGGTGGAAAGGAGCTCTACTCAGTCAAGCCAGAAAAATCCATCTCCTAAAGGCTTCTTTGCAAAATCTTCCTGTGTATGCTCTTAGTTTATTTAAAATTCCTGCTAAGTATGCTGAGGCCATTGAAAAAATTTAGAAAAGGTTTCTCTGGTCTGGTGTGGAGGATAAGAAGAGAATGCCACTCGTTGGATGGGATCTGGTCTATAGACCTAAATCGAGAGGGGGCCTAGGCTTAAGGAAAATTAAAGTGCTGAATTTGTCCCTTCTTGCTAAACAGCTTTGAAGAACTCTTACTTTGAGAGGGGAATGGTGAGATACCTTAAAAGCCAAATATTTTAGCAATTGTGAGTCTTTTAATGAGGTTATAAATTCTTCTCTCTCACTCTGGTCCGCTTCGGGATGGAACAGATATGAAAGCGCAGGCAGGTTGGCCGAAAAATGGGAACCGCTGGTCAAGTTGGAAAAGGAAATTATGTTAGGTTTTGTGGAAGACGTGATGGCTTTTTAAAGATAATGCTTAATCAAAAATGATAATTTTAGTAAAATGGATGAATGATTGTAAAATGGGAATTCCGGGGGTCTTGCTAAAAGATTACTGGAGGAATGGGGGTTGGGTTGATTTGAAGACCATCAATCTGGATCTTAGCCCTATTCAGTCTACCTTTAGGGCCCTAAGACTAGCTCAACACCAGGTGGATGATCTTGCTATTTGGATAGATAATCTATCTGGTATTTTTTTAGTTTCTTCTGCTACTTCTATGTTGGTTAGTCCGTTGGAGCCTCCGCCCTTCTGGGCTAAGGCTTGGATTAATCTCTTGATTCCTAAAATCAATATTTTCTATTGGATAATGCTACAAAATAAGATTCTCACTTTGGACAATCTTGGTAAAAAAGGAATTCAATTACCTAACAAAAGTTGCTAGCATGTGCAAGAATGATGCCTTGCATCTAATCATCTTTGGCATGTCGGGTGTCTGGATAAAATATGCTTGTTAAAATGGGACCCAAAGCAACCCAGAGGGTGTGGTATAACAGAGCTTTGAAGATGGGGGAGAGAGAAAACGTGTGGAGCCGAGCAGCTTTCAAGAGCATAGAAAGAATGCTAAAACCTGGGAAAGAATTGAAAAGGGAGGTTTAGTCCTGTTTTTGGAAAAGCTCCATGGTACTGACGAGGGGATGCTGGACTATTTTGCCAAAAATTGGAAAAATGGTGAGATTGTGTTGTTTGGTAGGAATGTTAAGCTGAATGAGAAAATAATTGGTGAGATTACTGGTCTTTCGACTAAGGGTGTGAAATTTTATTGGGACCATCGGTTCTCTGATGAAGCAGTCATAAGATTTCCTAAAAAAGACAAGGAGAAGGCTAAGTTGGTTAAGGTTGCCAATAGCTACTTTGATGTGGAGTCCATTAAATCAATCTGGAGGAAAGTTTTAAGAGTAATAATGGAGTATATCACCATTGACGGGTGCTTCACCAAGGCGTATGGTTATCACTTTGCCATTATGAACCATTTCCATCACAAGGTTCATATCTCTTTGCCTTTTTACTTATTCTCTTCTTTGAAGAATTGCCTTGATGAAGTTGAAAGAAACCCTAGGAGGACTTCTATTATTCACCCTGGTCTTGTCAGGCTCATCTATGAGCATTATCAAAATTTACTTGCTTTGCCTAAAATTGTTGATATTGGGGAATTGGATGATGAGGAAACTGAAAGTAGCAGGGAGAACGACCCCGTGGCCCCTCCTGCTTGTGCCCCTGTTGGCCCTAATACCATTGCTCCTGGGCCCTTTTTGTCTTGTTCCAGTCGTCTTTATGGATTCCCCGCTGTTTCTCGCTTTCATGTCCTAACTGCAAATCTTTTGTATTGATTGTTGTTCTATCCTTGTTTTTCCCTTCGCTACTTTGTTCGATCCTTTGTCGTTCCTAGCTGTCTCTTAATTTCGGTTTATCTCTCGTTTTAGTTGTACTCTCGCGAGGAAATGGTCTCAGCATTCGGGAATTCTATGGAAATTCTTTCTAATAAACCTATGGTCAGTAAAGAGTCGGCCCCTAGTGCCCCTGCGTCTGGAGGATTTGGGAATGCCCCTAATGATTCCCCTAATCAGGATGAAATTAATTCTGCCCTGAATAAGCTCAAGCCTAAGGACATTGTGAGTGTGGCAGAAAAAAGTACGGATGGCCTTTTCACTGTTCTCAAGTGGACCCAGAAGGAAGTCTGTGATTTGAAAGGCCGTAATAGAGATCTCAACAACAGAGTCATGGATTTGGAGCAGAAGATTAGCCAGAGTTGTAAATGCCGAGAACGAGGGACAGAAACCCCTTTACCGGGCGAAAAGACAACATTCACAAAAGGAAAGATTGACCGTGCTCGAAAGTGCAGCTATGTCCAAGATAGGCCAAAATATTAGGGCCACTCATGGCTTAATAATCACAAAATTGGTAGGCATAACAACTATCATCAATGCTATGTGGTGGAAAAAGATCAAAAATCGCAAAAAGCGGATTACTAGCTGTGGATTTTGATGCGCATGAGGTTGCGAGATCCGCTTATTGGAAGGGATTTAGACTCGCATCTAGGCTAATACGAAGAGGAAGACCCCGATTTCTTCACATATGGTTCAAATCCTCAAGCAGGGGTTATAGGATATGAAGCATGTTGAAAAGGAGGCCGAGGAGCTGATGAACACCTTGGAGTAGTGCGGTGGTGTTTGCTTCGGGTTTTTGTGGTCCTTTTAAATCTCGTTGTCTCTTTGTGTTGTCATTTCCTTTTCAGGACAGCTGTTTGTTTGTTTGGACTTGTTTTGATCTATCTTTTGTTGTTTTAACTTTGCGGTTTCAGGTCCCTGTAAAACCTATTTTTTCCTTTTCAAAAACAAAAATGCTAGAGAGTGTAGGTGTAGATGTCGTGCTCTTGCTTGAAGATTAAACAAAGAAAAAAACATAGAAAATCAATATCCAAATTTGATTGAAGCAATGCATGATGAGTCTCTCTTTCTACAACAAAAATATTCTATACCGCAACTACAACAGGAGCTAAGCCATTCTTTGGAAATTATCATTTGACCTTCCATTGTGATTAACTTGGATGATGATGATAAGGTTGCTAAAATTCATGAATACGTGCATGGAATACATTATTTTCCTCTTCTATGAGCTTAAACGATAATTCCCTTAAGAAGAGCATTTAACTTGGTAATGATCCTAGTTCAACACTTGCTATTTTTCCTTTGGCTAGCTATCCACCTTCAATATATGATGAACGTGATTGGGATGCAGATGAATTGCTAATAGGTTGAGTCGCATGTGCCTTACTAGTCTTTTGCATTATTTATTTTTCATATTTCTTTATGCGATTGCATGTGTGTAATGTGATCACCCCCATACTATTATATTTCATATATATCTCTTTTTGTGACATTCCTCTATTTGTACCCACATTCTTCTCTATGTCGTAAATATTTATCTTTTCATTTGTCTTGTGTTTTTCCTTTTAGGGATGATGTAAGGAATTGAGACATTCATGTCTCTTCCATGTTGAACCAATTTTTATTTTTTTCACTCTCTTTGTGTCATTCTTCCTATTCCATGAGTATTTAGGGAATGATGATAGTTTTGGGCTTTATAAAAATATTGTAGCAAGACATATTGACCCCGAATCCATGGATCCCTTATGTGATTCTGGGATTTCATTTAGGGGGAAACCTTTTTTCATGACGTAGCTTTATTTGGAAATATATGACTTGGCATAGGGATTTCTAAATAAGCTCTCATGTCCTCTTTGTTAGATTTATCTTAAATTAGCTAATAATTAATTAATCTTTAATTGATTATTAGTCTAATTTATTCTCATACATTTAGCTAAACTTAGGAATGCTTTATTAGTTGAGTTAATATTGGATCATTACGCCTCATCTCATGTGATGTTGACACTTGTCATGATCTGATCCCTTTCTCATTTAGGGCTTTGCTCTTATAAGCATTCAACCCTCATTGTAATTATTTCATGAGAAATATTTGAAGCTTTCATATCTTCTTGAAAGCTTCTTTTGTAACTTTTTCTTGTTGATGAATATTGCACATATTTGTTTGCAGATCTCTTGTGTGGAAGGTTTCTTTCTTTGTTGTTTGATCCTATGCCTCATGGTTTTGTTCTTGTTTCATAATTCTAACATGGTATTAGAGTGAGGATTCAACAAACCCCTTTTCGATTTATGAGGTTTCCTTCTTCAAAAAGGGTTGCAAGCTTCATATCTAAATCCCCTTTGCTTTCATTACAAATTTTGGAGGTGGGAATTTTTTGAAGCATTTTTGGTGTGAAAAGGACCTTGTCATTGGATTGATGACGGTTGAGAAATTAAAATTTGGCTTTTGTTTAGCCTGATTTTGATTCTTGATGCCAGATCTACAAGGTTTTGAAGTGGTTGTTTTGTTTCTAGATCCGAAGGGTAGCTGCAATTGTGGAGAATTTTGAGACCAAACGGACTTCACCATTGCATTCACAGCAGCCAAAAACCTTAAGATCAACTGTAAAATTGTTGAAATCTGAGCAGTTGACCTCTAAGGAAAAAATGTGTTGCTCGTACGAGCATCTTCACGTGGATCAAGAAAAATATTTTTTAGGTCGGCTTATTTTTTTAAAAAAAATCAAAATCAAAAATTACACAGGAATTTTTTTTAATTAAAAAATCCTTTTAAAGGCTGGTTGGTGGATTTATTTTTAAAGGAGGGCACAATTTTTTGAAAGGGTACATAGTACCCTGCCGCCAACAATGGCTATACAGGCCTACCGACGGTGACTATATAGCCAGTCGATGACTTCTTCATCTCCGATGCCAACCCTTCTTATGAATGACCTTTTTTCTTGTTGACTACTCTTTTATGGGTATCAAGGAGAATATTTCGTCAACATTTTTTTTTTCCAAGGGTGCCATTTTTTTTTCTAGCCAACCAAAATATGCCTCAAAATATTACGTTGTCAGCTTTTTCACCAGGGGGCCAAATTTTTTTCTGGCAACATGGAATATTTCTTGGAATATTTTGATGATGTCAGCATGGCGTCATGCTAACATCAACGGTATGGATGTACTCTATCACCCCATTTGACCCCTTTGTGCCCTAAAAGCGGTGTTTTTTTCATTTGGCCATAACTTGGGCATACGATACCTTTTTTTAGCAAACAAGACATCGTCAGAAAGCTAGTTTTGTCAAATTTTCAATGGTGTGGGTCTCATCACTTTATTTTTCCACTATTGCATTATATAGCTTGTGGAAATCAAAAGAGTTATTTTCAATCTGAAAGATCATGAGTATTGACCAGTTTCTCCATTTTTTGCAATCTCAACAACGTTGGAACTGCCTTTTAGAGCTCTTCAATTCCATCCATGCAATTTTTCCATATTTCACTCTAGGTAGATTTTATTAAATTTTGTGTGTTTTCACACTCTGGTGAATTACCTGGTCATATTAGA
>VDFB02353683.1:68341-91362 GCA_007258455.2 Sequoia sempervirens
TTTTGGGCCACACTAGACTCATACGCTAGAAGTAGCATATGAGCCCATTAGGCTAGGCTATGGGACACATTTTTCAAGAAAATGCTTATATTCATATAAAATCTAGATCGAGGCCCATAAACCTAGGTAGAACCATACACCCAATGTGGCATATGAGTCCCAAATCACTAAATCTGGGCCATACAATCCAAAAACATCTGAAATATGATAGGATATTGGTTTATGTCAGGATTATCCTAAAAGAGCTATAGTAATTAAGGCTTCTAGATGAAAAATGAGGCCAATTAATGCATAAAGAAGCCCAATTATTTACTAAAAACACTAGATTAGTGTGAAAGTATTAAGATACACTTTACAAGACCCTAAATAAGTCACAATTAGGTTCATTTTATTTACAAGGGCCCAATACCTCATGTGAATGTGTTAAACACATTATAACACTAGATCAAGGAAACATTAAGCTTAATTTAACAAGGAGATCCAAAAACAAATGTCAAAATATAAGGGTGTACATTTTATATCATTACAAAAGGTACACCATACAAGACTAAAGCAAGGCACAATTAAGTCCATTTTATTAAGAATGTCCCTAAACTTAATGTAAATATGAAAAAAATATTACAACACTAAATTAAGGCAACATTAGGACCATTTTATTAATTATTACTTCCAAATTAAGTGTGCAAAAGGGATACTTTTTACAACACTACAAAAAGAATAAATCATTTTATTTATTGAAAATGTAGGGTTAGGGCCCTAATCCCATACAACATCATGAAACAAGCCTCAAGGCCAGCAATTCAACCCTAAACAAAATAGAAACTAAAAAATAGGCCACCCAGCTAGCAATTCAAATAATAATTAGGCCTACAAGCCACCAAAATCAACCACCACCTGAAAGATAGACTAGACTACTCATATTGCAAAGATCAGGTTTTGAAGGCAACTGTAAACCCTCTACAATCATGCTTTTACCAAGACCCTGAACCCTAGCTACTAACATAAACTGTGTAAGATAGCTAGGTTTCAGATAACCATCTGCTCAATATAAACAACACTAAACCAAGAAAAAAAAGGCAACAAGAGCTCCCTTTCTCAACTATCAAACAAACCAAACTCCATTCTGTAATAAGAGAGTTGAGAAGCAAGATTGAATAAAGGGTAGCAAGAATCCCCTTGAAACACATTCTAGCCCAACATACCAACTCAATATCCACCTCTAAAGGAGAGAGCTCCCCTCTATTGGAGAGGATGACTAGAACACCTTTTCCACTAGAGCTAAAAATCTCCAATACCCTCAAACTCCAACTCAATAGGAATTGCTTCTACTTCAATATGAATAATGTGTAAGGATACCAAGAAAAGGATCTTCCTACTTGTGTCATAGAAAAATGGCCCCTTGTCATTTTCATGGCCTTTTAGGTCTTGTTTCATGGTGTTGGAACTATATTTCTCTAATTTTATGTTGTAACATGGCTTTAACATGCTTATTTAGGTACTAAACTCAAAGAGTGACATCTTGTCAAGGTGTTGTGAAGTGTTGTAAGACATTTCTACATTCTTCTAGAATCTATTTAATGCAATTTACCTAAAAATCACCTTTTTACTCATCAACAAGTCCTATTTTGAAGTGTTGTAATGTCTTGTAACAAGCTTTCACGCTTTTCTAGGCATATTTTCACTATTTACACCCTTGTCATGCTTTATTTGGTCTCTTTATTCCCTCATAAGTTTTAATTAAGTGTATTTTTGAATGTTATCTTGACAAATAACATTAAATACAACATTTTTCCCGACACATGTTTTTAGGTCCTAGGTAGGACCCATTCACCATGGGCGGTGAATGAGTCCCCCTTTGGCCCTAGATTGAAAATATTTTAATTTTCTTTTTGAGATTTTATTCAAAATCACTTGATGTCGGCCTGTGATGAGGTATGAATGGATACTAAGGCACAAGAATTTTATAAATAAGTGATTTTCATCTCATTCTAACCCCCATTCATCAACTTCACTTATCCACCTATTCACTCAAGCATTCAAGCATTTTACATCAACAATTCAAGCACTATTCAAGCACTTTAAAGTAACCATTGACATTACTTCAAAATTTCATCATCAAGGGTTAGGTAACTTGATAGAACTTCCATGTTATTAGTTTATCTTTCTCTTTCATTTCATTATCTTTTCAAGGGTTTAATTACCAAAAGTGGGGTTAACCCCTATTCACTAACCCTTACTCATTTTTCCCCTATTGCATGTTGGTTTGTAGCTCTTTTGTATGCAAATTTGACAAGATATTATTTGTTGAAGATTGATTTCCAATTCAACTAGGTGCTTCAAGTCAACTTAAGTCAATTTCAAGCTTGGAGAGAGTTATTTGTCTATTTTCTGCCAAACTGACTTCGACAACCTGATAAGTAGGCATTTTCAGATCTGGTGTTTCAGAGTTGTCTCTTGATTTTTTAGAAATTTTTGAAAGGACTGATTCACCACCTTTGGTGAATGAGTCCCACCTTAGGACTGAAAATATGAATTTTGTCAGATTTAGGATCTCGATAGACATAAACTAGCTCCCAAAACTTTTTCAGCGGGAGGAGGATTGATTTGCCACCCTGGGTGAATGAGTCCCACTATGAAAAATATGTGATCTCATCCACCATTCAAGACATTCTAGAATCATCAAAATTTTCCTAGGTGCACTATTGACCCATCTCTTTATGTTCTGCACATTTCATTCACTTTCTTCATTATTTGCATATCGCACTGTGTTTTCAAACAAGGCATAAATCTCAGTTTTGCATTCATTTTCAGTCATTCAAATTAGTCAATTGCATTTAGTTAAGTTCATTTACATTAAAAAATCATTGCGTACATTCTTATTTGAGTGAATCATAAGCATTTTTGGCCCTATCTGTCTCCTTTTAGGTGAAAAACCCTAGAACGACAAGAGTAGTCCACAGGGTCCCAAAAATCTATGTTTCATTTTGGTGAACCCGACTTTTGAACACTTTGAATTTCTAATTGTATTTACATATTGCATCTTAGTTTCCATTTGCATTAGAATTCAATTAGGACATTGATTTGTTATTGCATTCTAGGACTTTTCATTTTGCATTAGTGAAAACTTCATTTAGCTTTCATTTTTGCAGTACATCTCATTGGAAAAAGTCAAAATCTGCATTTTGTATCTGTAATTGCATTATGTAAACCATTTAAATCATCTTTAATTTTTGAAAAACACTAAAAATCTTCATATTGGGACTCATTCGCCACCCAGGGCGAATCAGTCCCTATGCACTTTTTTATCAACATTTATGACATTGTTTTGGCATTTTTCTATATTACTATTTCTTATTCCTGCATTTTATTTTCATTTACAACATCTCTATTTTTAATCAATTCCTGCATCTTTTTTTTATTTACATCATGGCATTTTCTTTCAATAAGTTTTGGAATTGATTAAAGTCCTTGGTAGACATGTCCAACTATGCCTTTGGCTATGACCCTAATGACCTTGAACTCCAACATGCTCCTACAACTCCTAATGGTTGTCCTCCTCGTGAAGTAGACATCATTGGAGAAGATGATGATAGCATGCATAAGTTCTACAATGAATTCCTTGACAACCTAGAAGCCAATGTAGCCTTTTACCCATCCATGAAATCACAAGACCTTCCCACTATTGCACCTCGTGATCACTTTGCATATTTACATTTTGAAGTCATTATAGGACCAATGGTTCCTCCCTCAAGTTAACCTAGTTCCTCTTACCAATCACATTCACAACCCTTCTATGAGCACAAATTCACAAACATTTCTATCAACCTTGAGGAAACATATGGCAAAGGATTCACTATCTTAATTAAAAAGGGTTGTGACAAAAAACATGAACATGAAATTTATCAAATTTTTGAACAAAAATAAACTAAAGTAAAGACAGCATGACTTGGATATCACAATCCTTCTCATCGTGAGAGACATCCTCTTCAACCTAGGAGACTTTTGGATGTTGGAATGGTGATCTTGAATGCTCCTCCTAACTTAAGCATTCTGCTTCCATGTGAACAACCATTATCTCCTTCTAATGACAAGGATGTTAGGATCCCTATGGGTCCTCTTCCTCCTATTCATGAACAAGGTGAATATAGAAAGCAAAAATGACCTTACAAACTCAAAAATATCAAGTTTCCCACACATCCTCCACCTGAATGTGAACAGAGACTTCAACTACTCTTAAATAAAGGTCTTATACTTTTACCACCTATGAATAGGTTGGTTATTCTTCTAAAAGACTCTAACATACCATTTTGCAAATATCATCGCATCCTTGGACATCACACTAAATAATTTCAGACATTGAAGAAAATACTAGATAAGTATCACTTCACTGATACCGATTGTTTGCCAGTAATACCTTAAAGCAATCAAATCACATCATCGTGCCATAGTTGTAGAATTCCCTATTCTCACTATTGCATGATCCTTTCACATCACCCACCTCAGCTCATTCTTGCCTTTACACTTTGTGGAGGGAAAGACGTTGTTAGCCTTGTCCTTGTAATGCACTTTTCTTTGTCTCTTAACTATGTTATTCCTTTTATGCTTATCTATTTAAGATTGAGAAACCAATAACTTAGTTAATGGTTGACTTACATTTGCATTACTTGTCTCTTTTTCCTTTTCTTTTTATGAGTTTATCGTGTTCCCCACTATCATGTGTTTGATGTTCTCTCTTTGTACACTTCTTCTATTTATACCTCTATTCTTGTATTTGTCATTTTAGACAAGTGAAATTAACATTGTACACCCGATTCACATTCATCCGCTCATTAAATAAATCAAACAGAGAAAATCCATTCACTAGGTAAATCAGGTCTTTAGTCCTAAGGTTATTCATTTAAATAATTCAAAGGCTCACATCATCCTTTAATTAAATAAATCAAACTTTATTTAGTTAAAATCTCAAAAGTCATTTCCCACCCCTTTTGATTTAAATAAATCAAAGTATTTAAATCAAACAAGTCAAAATCATCTAATCATCATTAATCTAAGCTAATCCTAATTAACCTAACCTAACCACCCATCATATCCTCTAGATAATCCCACTTGCACAAATAAATCAATTTATTGATTTATTAAATCCAACATTTTCCATCAACATGGCATCTTTGAGGAATATTCCCTCGAGTTTTAATTCAAAAACAAGTGGACATGTACATCCAACAAGTCATTTATGACCTCTTACATGGCTCTTACATGTCCCTTGCGAAGGTCAAACTAAGCATTAACTCTCAAATTTAAATTTGAAATTTCCCCCTCTTGGGCACATTTCCCAAATCTTGCACATCCTCAAGCCTATCACATGATGACAAGTGGCCTCTTTTCATTGGTCCAATCTTTGTACCACATTCATCCATTTGGCCATTCTCTCATCAAAATAATCTATAAATGAGAAGCTTCATTTTTTATCAAATCCTCCACAACTTGCTCCACAATCACTCATGTAAAGTCACTCTCTTTAGGAGAACTGATTTTTCCCACCATCACTCCATCATCATCAAGGAATTTCATCATATAGCTTATCTATCAAGGATTGGGAAAGGGCTATTTTCAAATAATAGTTATTCAATCCACTATGAAATAAAAGTTTTGATTATGTTTTTATATGCTTGTATTTCATTATCTTTGTTTTATTTAGTTTGCATATTTTATCATAGTCAAGTATTTCATAGGATATTGAATTTAATGTGTTTCAAATTATGTTAATATTTTTAACCATTTGCAGATTTGATGTCCACAAATGCATTGTCTTTTCATTTTGTTTTTTGTTTTCCTTTTAGATGAGACACAGCATAGAGACACCCTCTATGTCTCTTCCATGTTCACCCAAAAGGTGTTTGTCTTTTATCTTTTGCTTGTGTTCTCCTTTAGGATGACACAGTGTAGAGATGCCCTGTTTTCCATGAGCATCAAAGGTCTTTGTGTTCTCTTTAGATGACAATAAAGTGCTCACACGCCTCTATGTTCTTCCATGTTGACCCACAAGGTCCTTATGGTTCTTTTCACTTTTTTTGTGTTTTACTTTGAGATGATGCAAGGTGCATTGAGACCAAAATCTCTCCTTCATGTTGACCCAAAATCTTTTTCATTTTATTTCACCTTTTCATTTTCTTTTTTTTTTCTTGTGTTTTCCTTTTGGGGGCGTCAAGACCGCAATGTCTCTTCCATGTTGACCCAAAATAGACTTTATTTTTCCTTTGTTTTCCCTCTCTTTGTGTCATTATTATAGTTCTATGTGCTTTGGGGAATGATGATAGTTTCTAGCTCTTTCATAAAAACATTGCAACAATGAACATACTGACCCCAAATCCATAGATCCTTTATGTGTTTGGTGTGCTTTCTTTTCTAGGGGCAACCTCCTTTTCTTTTTTTTTCATATTTCTTGACATGATGCAGCCTAAATTTGAAACATATGACTTGGCATAGGGCTTTCCAAGTTGGCTCTCATGTCTTGTTTTCTTTTTATTTTTTTCTTTTTCTTTCTACTTTAAAGTAATTGCTCATAGAACGATCTGTAGCAATTCCTTTTAAAATGGGGGGCATACATTTCCCAATTCACACTCATTTTCATTCTTAGTTCCTAGTGTAGCCTTGTCATTTATATGATGCATTTGTCACTTTGTGGATGACATTGGGTGTGATGTCCTTCATAAGTGTGATCTATCTAAGCATATATTACATTCCTCTGGTGTCTTGATGCTACTACACCGTGATCCCCTAAGTTGTGAATATCCTATTATTTGATTAGTCATCTCTTGAGACATTAGACACAATGTTCCTAAGTGATTGACGCTACATAAACTCAAAAACTCATTTGAACATCTTTTACATTTTACATTTTACATTTTACATTTTACATTTTTCATTTTTTCATTTTTCATTCCTTTTTTCCACCTTGCATGACTGTGGTACCTTTGTCTTTTTGTTCATAAACATTCATTTTTTCCTTGTGGTGCCTTGTTAAAGTTATCAGGTCATGGTATAACTTTAATATGGTTGAGTGGGAAGCCCGCCTCAGATTATGATTTTTCCCCATAGCCACTTTTGTGTTTCTGAGTGCATACCAACTAGCGTAAGTATCTTACCTTTGTGAGTTTTCTCACCCCATGAAAAACTACTTATGTGACCCCATAGTGAGTATACAGTTGGGATTTCTCACCCCACAAATAGCCTAAAGTTCCATGGCCCCAAAGTGAGTACACATTCTCTTTTTCAAAAAATCATCCTAGATCTCTTTCCACAACTAGTTGGATTTACGATCGAAGCTTCATCCAATTCTTTTCAACACTTGTGTGTTCCTTTGTTCTTATGCTTATTTTTCCATGGGATCTTCATCCTAGGGGCTTGATCATCCCTCTTGATCATTTTTATTCAATCTTGCTAACATAAGTGCATTTGAACCCTCCCATTAATGTTCATGGCTACTTTAGTGTGAGTTTGAAACATGTTCATCCTCTCACTAAAGTGAGGGCTAAATGTGATATAGAAAAATTCCCCCTTGTCATTTTCATGGCCTTTTAGGTCTTGTTTCATGGTGTTGGAACTTTGTTTGCTCTGATTTTATGTTGTAACATGGCTTGAACATGCTTATTTAGGTAAATAAACTCAAATAAAGACATCTTCTAAAGGTTTTGTGAAGTGTTGTAAGACATTTCTACATTCTTCTAGACTCTATTTAATGCAATTTACCTTAAAATCACCTTTTCACTCATCAACAAGTCCTATTTTGAAGTGTTTTAAAGTCTTGTAGCAAGATTTCATGCTTTTCTAGGCATATTTTGACTATTTACACCCTTCTCATGCTTTATTTGGTCTCTTTATTCCCTCATAAGTTTTAATTAAGTGTATTTTTGAATGTTATCCTGACAAATAACATTAAATACAACATTTTTCCCAGCACATGTTTTTAGGTCCTAGGTGGGACCCATTTTCCATGGGTGGCGAATGAGTCACCCTTTGGCCCCAAATTCAAAATATTTTAAATTTCCTTTCAGGAGTTTATTCAAAATCACTTGATGTCATCCTATGATGAGGTATGAATGGATACTAAGGCACAAGAATTGTATAAATAAGTGATTTTCATCTCATTCCAACCCCCATTCATCAAGTTCACTTATCCACCTATTCAATCAAGAATTCAAGCACTATTCAAAAAATTTGAAGCAACCATTGACATTACTTCAAACTTGCATCATCAAGGGTTAGGTAAGTTGATAGCACTTGCATGTTATTAGTTTATCTTTCTCTTTCATTTCATTATATTTTCAAGGGACCAAAAGTGGGTTTGACCAAGGCAAACCCCTATTCACTAACCCTTAATCTTTTTTCCCCTATTGCATGTTGGCTTGTAGCTCTTTTCTATGAAAATTTTACAATATTTTAGGTTTTAAAGATTTATTTCCAAGTCAACTAGGTGCTTCAAGTCAACTTAACTCAATTTCAAGCTTGGAGAGAGTTATTTGTCTATTTTCTGTAGAACTGACTTCGGCAACCTGACAAGTAGACATCTCCGCATCCGTGTTGCAGAGTTGTTCCAATTTTTTAGAAATTTGGGACTGATTCATCACCTATGGCGAATGAGTCCCATCTTAGGACTGAAAATATGAATTATGTTAGATTCTAGATCTTGACAGATAGAAACCAGCTCCTAACACTTTTTCACCAGGAGGAGGAATAATTCACCACCCTAGGCGAATGAGTCTCACTATGAAAAATTAGTGGTCTCATCAAGCATCCAAGACATTCCATAATTATCAAACTTTTCCCAGGTGCACTCTAGTTTGACCCATCTCTTCTCTCGCTCTCAAGACATTTCATTCATTTTCTTCATTGTTTTCATATCACCTGTTTTCAAACAAGGCATAACTACTTTGCATTCATTCTCGGTCATTCAGATTAGTCAATTCCATTTAGTTAAGTTCATTTACCTTAAAAAACATTGCATACATTTTGATTTGAGTGAATCATAAGAATTTTTGGCCCTATCTCTCTCCTTTTATGTGAAAACCCTAGAAGTGCAAGAGTAGTCCATATGGTTCCAAAAAATCTATAAGCCAATTACCATGTCCACCGGGTCGCACCCACAAAGGGTATGAAAAATCACAACAAACCTTTCTAGGAATTGGTCATTCCAAAGGTGACTAATATCTCTCTCTGTGGACGTTTCATTTACTTGTCAAACCGGGACATATACTTTAAATGACACAAAATATATGACTAGAACTCCATTTGCTAAATCTTAGCAGAAATGAATACTAAAAAGGAATTATATCTACGCTATAGGAAAGTAATGCAAATTTCTTTGACTCAACTATGATTTGATTAAAATAGAAATCATAATAACTATGACTGAAACACAAACTATGAACTGGCCTTATGCTGCAGGAATAGGCACAGTGATGTATTCCCTATGTTGTAGGAGCAATATAAGACTGAGTTTGTATAAAAACTTCAAAGATGAAGGTGAACTGAAGTTCAACAATAAAGAACAACTAACTAACTAGCTATAGATACTTACTAAGTGGGCCCCCTTAGCAAGCATCTATTTATTACGCAGATGCTAAACTTAGAACTTCATTGAACTTTATTCATGAAAACATAATGATATACATTGTTTTGTTGATATGGAGACTAACAACAAACTCTGTCTCTTGTCAAAAAGATTCTATCTTTCATTATCATATTGCTTCTTACATGATATCTGCTACTATGTTTCTATCTTACTCTAACTATCATCTTTTTTTCTCTCCCCCCATTCTCTCTCGCACAAGAGGAGAACTTTATTTAAAAATAGGAGAGCAACCAACTAACTAACCCTATCAAAGAAAGACGTGGAAGTAAAGTATATCCCCGAATCAAGGAACAAACTTCATAATGAATTTATGCTCAACCCGGATCCGAGAGAATCTAGCTTCCACTCTTCCGTGATTGATCACATAAAAATCTTTCGTGATGGTTTCGTCAAAGAGTCTTGCCGAGCTTTCCTCTAAGTCGCGGCAGAAATGGGACTTTGTCAGAAGCCCAAGATCGCTGTGCTTGACTCCACCATTCTTCAACAACTCGCTAAACAAAGGTAATATTAGATGTAAAAGAAAAGGTGTATGGTACATACATGATATCTATTCATTAATCATACATTTAAATCTACTTCATCATTCAAAAAATTGTATAATATATACCAAATATTTTAAAGAGTCAACGGGCAATAAATGTAATCATGTTAACACAATGAGCTGCGTGAATATAAAAGCATCTTGCTACAAGATATCCTTCCCAAAAGGTTTCAACAAATTTTAAACAGCCATGAAATAAGAAAAGTAAAGGCATTAAAAGTTTATCATAACATCCAAATTATGAGCAATATTTTAAGTTCATCAACGCCTCTACTTAGCCCAATGTCGGGTCCTCCCAAAGATTAACTTTCCGGTGATTCTCCTCGGGTTAGTGGTGGCCGCGATGACTATAGAATGGATTTCCAAACTTGTAATAAAATCCTCTGAAATCCTGGCACCTTTCATACCTTTGGTCTTCTAGTTCATTGTTAAGATTTGTAGCCTAGTGAGGATAGAGGGGCCACATTAACACAGGGGGTCTGGATGTTAGTGGTAGCCACAGTTCAAATCTTGTTTGAAGTCCCAATTGAATATATCTACTGGTTCATTTGAGAGCTGCTGTGAAATTTAGGGGACCATGTGGTTCTGACTTTCTTAACCCAACAGTTAATCTCTCCCATCTTTTCTCACTTCTAGTATATGCTAGTCTCCAAAATAAATATTGTTGTGCCTGGAATTCATCATATACTTGCTTTCTGATATCAAATATTTTCTCTCTGGCTGAAACATTATTAATACCATATGTTAGAGCAAACCAATCTTTCAACATTGCATGTGGGTTTGAACTTTGAGAGCGTAATGGGACAGGCTCTGTCTTCTCAGCTTCCTCGTATGTTTCCCACTACCGGCCATAATTCACCTTATTTGCTGCCCATGACATAAATGCTCTTAAATGAATATCCCTAATGTATAAAAGAGGATTCCATTCTATTTCAAATGGTATTAAGAAGCCATGCAAATAGAATTCACATAGAGAATTCCTTAACCAGTTAGGGGCTGCCTAGTATGCTTCATAAAATTCTTTGGTAGTATGAATTATAGGATCTTGGTTTCTGGAAATTCTCATCAATTGAAACCATAAAAATTGTTCTTTAAGGCATAGAGCATAAACTCTGGGTGGTGGTCTACATTCCATAATCTGACCAGTTACCTTTAACATTTCGTCCATTTTTGCTTTCAACTTAGCAATTTCTTGTTTCTGACTTTCAATTTCCTTTTTCAATTTCTTCTTTTCTACTTACCATAGACTTTGTTGCATATCAGTCTGGGCTATGTGTCAGAAAGTCAAGGTTTGCAATGTAACTGTTTCCCAATTAACTTTAATATATTCCAAAAAATCAATTAAAAATGTCCTCTTATACACAACAATGACTTTACAAATTGTAGGGTGGAATATAACTTCAGTAGGCACATTCAATTGTTCAGTCTATTCTTGCTCTCGCTGCAAGATAAATTCTTTTTGTTGCTGCGGTGGAGAAGTTTGTGCTTCCTCCAAAAATTGCATAGCAGCAGTGGCCAAATCATCAAGATTTGGTTACCCTTGCTCATTATGCTCTATTTCCCTTGTCTCAACTTGTTCCTATTTAGGAACGAATGAACTCTGAGCAACATCCTCAGACACATTCTGAGAAACATTAAATTTAGACTCAACAGACCCCTCTGAAATTACAATCACCTCTGGTTGTGGTGAAGCAGGGGAGGCCTTAGTTTGTTTCTTTGTGGAAACCCTTCTTGGAACTGATGCAGCTGCAAGAGGTATTCCGGTAGCTTTCCTCTTTCTTATTTGCTTAGAGGGCTCTGCCCTACCAGAGGATGATGGTGAACTAGTAATATCAATAGGTGTTGCTGTAGAAGAAATGGCTACAGGGGATGGTGCTGCAGGAGAGGAGCATTGCCTTTTCTGAGAACGAGGGTCAGATTCTGGGGACCCTTCTACCTTTATTTTTCTTTTCTCTCTCCTAGTGGCAGACCTAGTTTGTACGCTAGTAGAGAATTCAGGTGCGATAGCTACAGGACCAGGTGCTACAGGAGTAGATGACCCTTGCCCTGTTCTACTAGTAGATGCAATTTCTTTCTTCTTCCTCTGAGGCCATGGGGTAAGTACCCTAGGGGATTGTGGAATTTGCAAACTCTTTTGGGCAACAAATTCTTGCTAGTAGAGTGGTGAGACATCCTTCAAAGAGCGCTCAATCAATAATTTAATAAGGCCATGATGAGCGACAAAATTATCTTTCCCCTATTGAGTCTGGTGGCACTTGTCTCTAAAAATTTTAAATAAGAATTTGAAACATTTACAACTAACACATGCCCTCATATGGCTTAATAATTTGAAATGATGAGGAATGCAGTAGGGAGAACGGGCCTTCTCAAAATAATACCCGATTATTATGGGTGGCATACTCAACAATGAGGAGGCAATGATATCGCACTTTGCATCCCTACTTGGAGACTTCCAGAGGTCCATCAGTAGGCATTGAAAACTCAGCCCTTGCAGCTACAGTGTCTGAAGAAAAGTTTTCTCCAACGGCTAGAAGCCTGGTTACTTCAGCAATTCTGTCCTCAGTTGCAACAATTGTTAGACCCCATATGGTGGCTTCCCCTTTAAAAAGGGTTCTCAAAAATTCTCCAGCAGCCTCGTCATCAAAATCATTTAAGCTCAAGAAATAATTTAACCATCCACAGAGACTGAATGTGTGGAATATTTGCGGATTTTTCAATAACAATTCATGAGCTACAGGCTCATGTCGCACCAACTGACCACCCATATTTGCAGTTTTTTCTTAGCTGAACTCAATTCCTTGAAGATTCAAATTCTCTGTTTCCCTTTTTGCTCTGGTTTTTCTTCTATCGTGCTGTCACATTTCTTTCTTTTTTCAAAAATAAACTTTTTGAACAAGCAGTCTTAATCGTAGTTTGTAAGAAAAACATGTAATAAAGAAGGACATGCGATCATATTTGGAAAGTACCAGAAAAGTATTAAAGAAAGGTTATTTTACAGTTATGGCAGTGGCGAAAAGATAGGTTTTAAAAGATGAATTACCCCACCCCCTACTGAAAGTATGACATGTGTCCTCACATGTACTAAGGAACAGGTAGAGATTCAGGTAATAATGACCAGTACATGCATAGCAATAAATGAATAGAATGAAATAAATCAAATATGCGATAAAAAAAGATATGGCGTACCTTTGATAATTGCACGTATGTGTGAAGAAAGATGACAACGTCGCATGAATTGACAAGTGGGAAAGATATCTTAATTAAGGTTGATGCGGACAGATGAAGTGGATGGGTGATGTGGGCGGATGAGTTGATCAGATGGAATGGATGGATGGGATGGAAGATAAAGAAGTGAGATGGGGGCGATAAATGAAAATAGAGAAAAAGGGGTTTCCTTTTTTTTTGAAAAAAAGAAAACCTTTATTATGGGCATGCTTCTTGAAAATTACGGTAACTCTGCAGGAGAAAGGCTAGAGCCTTCGGCTGCAGGAAGAGTAGCGGGAGGAACTTGAATGAACTGCTGCATGAATTCTTCCTTGGAGACTGGTTTGTGGTACAACTGGAGTCGGTGGCCATTCACTAGCAATTTGAAGTGAACTGGATCTATTGTTACTAGTTGTACAACTCCATTGTCGAACACATTTTCAACTTCATAGGGGCCAAGCCAGCATGTTGTGAGCTTACCTTGGTTTTCTTGATATCTGGAATCATATAACAGAGCCCAATCTCCAGCAGAAAATTTCCTAGTTTTGATGTGTTGATCATGCCATTTCTTCCTTTGTTGTTGGATTGCTTTTGTATGTTGCAGAGTGGCTTTTCTCAGTTCATCCAATGCATTTAGCTATAGGAGATGGTCCTTCTGTGCTTCAGATATGTCTATATTGAGTTCAAAAGTTTTCCTCAAAGTTTTGTGCTCAAATTCTATAGGTAACATAGCGGTTTTCCCATAAAGCAGCTCAAAAGGTGTAAACCCAGTTGTTGTTTTCCATGTAGTTCTGTAAGCCCAAACCGCTTTAGGAAGTCTATTGCTCTAGTCTTTCTTATGAATCTGCACTATTTTTGTGAGGATCGCCTCAATTTCTCTGTTTGTTACCTCTGCCTAACCATTGGCTTGAGGGTGATAGGGGTTGGATTTTCTATGTTTGATTTTATAGTCATTCATTAGTGCAGTGATCAGATTCGACGTAAACTGAGCTCCTTGATCAGTTACAAGCTCTTCGGGAACTCCAAATCTTGTGAAAATTTGTTCATACAGAAATTCAGCAACTTTGTTATCTCAGGCATGAGTCATAGATTTTACCTCGACCCATTTTGTGACATAGTCTGTGCAAACTAGAATGTATGACTTGCCATTGGATGGTGGATCAATTGGTCCCACAAAATCCATCCCCCATTTATCAAAAGGAGTGACTATTACCTGTGGATATAGTGGCATTTCATCGGACTTAGTTGGTCTTCCCATACGCTGGCATTTGTCACATTTCCTTTGTATAGGCTACTAAAGATTCCTGTGAAGGCGGCCAGTGTCTCTTTGTTGTAGAATCTTTCATTGATATTCTTTTTTGCTGCAAAATGTCCCCACATGGTTCACTTATCATAAGTCTCTATCTTCTTTCTTACACATCTTTTCATTATTTGATCAGTCCCAAGATAAAACGTAGACAATTTTCTCAATCCATGAAAAATTTAAAACTTTTCACCATAAACTCTTTCTTTTGGAGAAAAGTGGTCGGCATTTTGTTTTGCTGCCAGATAATGGTACTTCATACCGCGAGTATAAAAACAATGGAGAACAAGTGTTCATCCTGAAACCCATCACCGTCGACGCTGTTCAACAAGTGCATCCGATTGAAGTCTTGATAAAAGTTAGCTACCATGTTAATTAGCTCTTCCTCAGCTGTCATCGATTGTACGTCAAATTTTGCAACAACAGACACATGCCAACCTACTCCTCGTAGTAAGGTGCCTGAGTTCATCGATATTTGATTGTCGTATACCTGAGTGGACAAATATTCCATAACCCCGTGGACATAATGCCTAAATTTTATCTTCAAAGCGCATACACCATCAGCAACTCCTTTTCTGTGATAGTATAGTTGAGCTCAGGACCTTGAAGGTTCTTGCTGATAAAGTAAATAGCATGTTCAACTAAATTTTCTTTTTGACTCAGAACTGCTCCTATGCCAAAATCAGAAGCATTAACATGTATGTGAAAAAGGAAAATCTTTATTTTGGACCTTGAAGAACAGGGCTTTAGTAAGCAAGTCATTTAGTTGTGCAGTCATTTTTCACGCACTGGCCCACCTCAAATTGGGAACTTCATAACAAGCGCATAAAGTGACCAATAACAAATTTTTTATAAATCTCATAATACCCCTGCATACAAGGAAACTTCTACATCTTCTCGCTTTTCATGTGAGTTTTGTGAATTCAATAAACTTCAATTTTAGGAGGGTCGACCTGAATTCCATTCTTTGAAACATGATGACCTAGAAAAATACCTTCTTCCATCATTAGAAAACACTTCTCATTGTTTAGAGACAAATTTTCTCTCTACACATTTTCAATACTTTTTCTAAATTCACCAGTGCTTCATCAAATGTGACTCCATAGGTAGTGAAATCATCCATATAAATCTCCATACATTCATGAGATATATCAACAAAGATACTAATTACTGCTCTTTGAAATGTTGTTGGCGCATTGCATAGACCAAAAGGCAAGACCGATTAAGCAAATGTTCCCCATGGATAGGTAAAAGTGGTCTTGTCTTAATCTTCAGGGGCAATTTTTATCTAATTGTACCCACTGCAACCATCCAAGAAGGAAAAATATCTTTTGCCAGACAGTGAGTCTAATACTTGGTCTACAAAAGGTAATGGAAAGTGATTTTTTTTAGTGGCATTGTTCAATTCTCTGTAATCTACACATACTCTCCATTTTCCACCTTTCTTGGGGACAATGACTAGTGAAGAAACCCATTGACTGTCAGAGATTGGATAAATAAAACCAACATCAAATAACTTTTGAAGCTCACTTTTAACTATTTCTCTAAGTGCTAGGTTGACTCTTATTTGAGGTTGTTTAATTGGTGAACAATATTTTTTGATATATATCCTATGAGTACAAGCTCGAGGATCTATCCCTTGCATGTCCCCATATTCCCATGCAAAAGATTTATGTTGTTCTTGTAGAATTTTTGATAAGACGACCTCTTGAGATTGTGAAAACTTGCTATTGACATTCAAACAATGATCTGGAGACAATTCTATCTACTTAATGAGATTACTTATAGAATCTACAGGTGATGTTTGTACCTCTTGTGGAAGAAAATTATGAAAAATCGCTGGAAGTTTAGGCAGTGAACTTTCAAAATCTAGTTACTGCAGGAAACATTGTAAATGAGTACCATTTGGATCAGATGAATTACTCGTATCAGAGTTGCACTGTAGAATTTGAAAAAGCAAAGCATCCTCACTCTGAAGTTGTGAGAATGGATCATTTTGAATCATCATTAATTGAGCCAAAGAATTGGCTTCTTCAGTTTCTTCCCCCACATCTGGCCAAACAGGTTGGGACAAATCTAATTGAGGTCTAGCAGGTGAATACAGAGCCAATTTCTTTGTGGACTGTCCATCAGTTATATCTCCAAAACGACACCCTATAAAACCATCAGCAGTTGCTAACCATGGTCTACCAAGGAAAAATGGATACCCTCCTAAAGTTGCTTTAACTGATAGTATTGTAAAATCAGCAGGATACTCCCAAGATTCTAGAGTGATAATTACATCTTCCACTATCCCATCAGGTTTAACTATGGAGCTGTCTGCAAGCTGCAAAACTGTGGGTGTAGACCTAATGTTTGAAATTTTCAGGGAGTCCATAGTATGTTTTGTCATGACATTAATGGCAGCACCTAAATCAATCAAGACATTTTTTACAACTTGGCCATTTATATGTATCCGCACTACAGGACTTCCAGGGTCAATATACTTTGGAATAACTACATTTCCCAACATTATATCAGCCAATTTTTCTAAGACATGAATTTTTTTAGGATCCTTTTTCTTTCGTCCAGGCTTCTTCAAACAGGCCTCTTTAATAGCTTTTCCAAAAATAAGAATATCTTTAATAGCCTGAAATAAAGGGATTTGAATCTGTACATTCTTGAGCTAATCCAAAATGTCAAAAGTGGGTTCTTCCAAGGATTTAGATGCAATACTTTGCAACCTTTGAGGAAAAGGTAGGTTGTCTTGATTTTGCAAAATAGGCTCCTTAGAAACTGTATCAGTTATGGGCATGTGCTCAGTAGGAACAACCGGTGCAATAGATTCATCAAAGGGAGAATCTGGTATTTCAGTAATCAGAGGTGGTTTGGGAGCAGGTAAAGTGGTTCCAAACCTCAAATGGATGTCATTAACATTTAAGGCGTAAGCTTGATATTGGTTGGCTTCGGCCAGATACGCAGGCTGTTGTTGTTGCTTATTATTAGGATTGGGCAATGGTTGGGCTGGCATAGGCATTTGTTTGGGAGGTCCAAGATTTGTGGCAGTTGCTGCAAGAGGCGGCATAAGGGCCTGTGGTTGTGGCTGTGGAAGCTGCAGGAATCCAGAGGACTGGTTTTGCCATTGCTGAGGGTCTCTCCATTGAGGATTTTTGTTGCCAATTTCTTGAAGGTGGGGTCCATTTCCCTTGTGGTTGCTACCAACCTCCTTGAGGAGATTGCCATTACTGGTTCTAATAACTAGGCCAATTTGGTTGAGGTGGATTCTAGGGTGGTGGTGGTCCATATGCATGTTGCCATTGATTATTATAGCTAGAATAAGGATTACCAAAAGTTAAAGGATCTTGAGGCATACCTTGTCTTTGGGCCTATGGTCTCCTTTGTGCAACAAAGAACACTTGATCATCATCACCTTCTATTGGCTTGAAGTCAGTAGGCAGTTTCCTGGATTCCAAATTAGCCACCATCTTGCATCTGCAGTCACACTTCTTTTGTCTGTAGTATGGACAGAACTCAGTCAAAACTGCTTCAGCCTCCTCATGTTTCCTTCGAGCTTGCATAGTATCCAGTTGTGTAGCCATATTATTAATGATTTCATGCTTGAAATTAGATAAAAAAAAATTATCTCCACCTGGGAGACTCCACCAGAAGAAGACTTCCCCACTGTAGCATGATGACCTCAACCTTTCTTAACTGTTGCTCGAGAGTAGTTAAGACATATTTTCTTTATATCATCCCAAGGCAGCTGGGTTATATCACCTCCTCCTATCAGGTCCAGGGCATCTATACAGGCATCACTGATTCCCCTTAGAAAAATTAGTTTCTAAGAGTCCTCGTTGAAAGTATGGTTTGAGTTCCTCTTTAGTGAAAACAAAAATTTGGAAATATAATCTTCCAGACTTTCGTCGTCCTTCTGCTGAATTTAGAATATTCCATCACCTTTGCTGGCACTTTTATAATATTCCTTATACTTTTCAAGGAATGTCATCTGCATGGCCGCCCAACTATCAACAACACCTCTTCCCAAACTCATGAACCATCTAAGAGCGCCTTCCTTCAAGGTGGAAGGAAATAACTTCAGTTTATGAGTGTCTGTGTTGTAGTCATAACTACGACAAAGAACATCAAATTCAAACAGAAAGGTTTCTAGGTTCTCTGTGACTAGGCCATAAAAATTTGGAAGCAAAGAAGAGGGAATGTTTTTAATATTGTCAGTATCTCTCTAGGGAACAATAGGAAACTCAAATGCAGGAGGGAGATTATTAGGTGGATTATTTGCCATGTTTGGTTGCTGGAATAACAGAGCGAATGGATTTTCCTTAGGTTCGTTGTCAGCTGGGTCAAATGGTAGTTCAATAAATAGATTTTCAGGGAGGAACCTTCCCAGTGCGTCTCTTCTTCTATGCATGCAATATGGTGAATAGTGGCTTGAAGGATCTAGAAAATTTTACTAACAAGCTAAACTAATGCTAAAAATGACTTTTGACAAATTCCTAGCTGGACGCCATCCCCGGAAACGGCACCAAAAATGGTCGTGCCCACAAAAGGATATGAAAATCATAGCAAAACCTATCCTGGGAATTGGTCATTCCAATAGGTGACTAATATCTCTCTCTGTGGACATTCATTTACTTGTCAAACTAGGGGATGCATACTTTAAATGACGCGGCAAAATATATGAACTTGTTTCGGTTAAATCTTAGCAGAAATGAATACTAAAAAGGAATTATATCTACGCTATAGGAAAGTAATGCAAATTTCTTTGACTCAACTATGATTTGATTAAAATAGAAATCATAATAACTATGACTGAAACACAAACTATGAACTGGCCTTATGCTGCAGGAATAGGCACAGTGATGTATTCCCTATGTTGTAGGAGCAATATAAGACTGAGTTTGTATAAAAACTTCAAAGATGAAGGTGAACTGAAGTTCAACAATAAAGAACAACTAACTAACTAGCTATAGATACTTACTAAGTGGGCCCCCTTAGCAAGCATCTACTGATTACGCAGGTGCTAAACTCATAACTTCATTGAAATTTATTCATGAAAACATAATGATATACATTATTTTGCTGATATGGAGACTAACAACAAACTCTGTCTCTTGTCAAACAGATTCTATCTTTCAATATCATATTGCTTCTTACATGAGATCTGCTACTCTGTTTCTATCTTACTCTAACTATCATCTTTTTCCTCTCTCCTTCTCTCTCGCACAGGAGGAGAACTTTATTTAAAACATGAGAGCAACTAACTAACTAATCCTATCAAAGAAATATGTGGAAGTAAAGTATATCCCCAAATCAAGGAACAAACTTCATAATGAATTTATGAGTTCAACCCGATCTAGAGAGAATCTAGCGCTCCACTCTTTTCAGATTGACTGTCACTAAAAATATTTCCCATGGTTTCAGTCAAAGAGTCTTCACCGGAGCTTCCTTCAAGTCGTGCAGGAAATGGACTTTGCTGCAAGGCTGAGATTGGCTGTGCTTGACTCGGTCATTCTTCAACAACCTACAAAACAAGAGCTAACAGATGCGAAAGAAAAGGCGTATGGCACATACACAATATCTATTCATTAATCACACATTTAAATCTACTTCATCATTCAAAAACTGTATACGATATACTAGTCATTTTAAAGAGTCAACAGGGCAATAAATGCAATCAAGTCAACACAATAAGCTACAGGAATATAAAAGTATCTTGCTACAGGATATCCCAGAAAGGTTTCAACAAAGTTTAAACAGCCATGAAATAGCAAAAGTAAAGGCATTAAAAGTTTATCATAACGTCCAAATTATGAGCATATTTTAAGCTCATCAGATACCATCACATCCTCTGAATCCACTAAGTCCCCATCTCCTACCATCAAATCCTCTGAATCCACTGAGTCCCCATCTCCTACCATCGCATCCCCTAAATCCACTGAGTCCCCATCTCCTACCATCACATCTACCAAATCCATTGAACACCCACCCCCTACTCTAAGAGCCGTTGAACCTATCAACGACATCCAATCCACTTCCTCCACTCCTAGTATCCATCCCTAGGAATATTTTGAATCCTCTATCCTTCCATCTCCTAACTTGAAGAGTCCCCCCCATGACTCATTATCACGCCTCGCACACGACATGAGTCATGCCAAAACTCGCATCCAGCATGCCAACATATCCCTCCTAGATCAAGATCCTACCATCCCATCTAGCTCACCGCAGAAGATCACAGCCTCCTCATCCAGCCTCCATCCCATGATCCTTGTGACATTCAAGATTCTACTACTCCATCTCCATCTCCATTGCATGCGCCTGCTACCACAAAATCAGATCCTATCATATCCCCTACTCCCTCTCCAGATACCACCCATCCAAATGCTGCTATCCCATCATCTCCTTCTCAGGATCCCCCATCATCGCCTAAAAATGTTATCCCCACACCGCTTGCATATCCCCTTGGTACTCTCACATTCTTCCATGGTGGCCCCTTGTAGAAGAAGAAAACACCGTATATACTTCCACCATCATCCCCACCTAATAATGGACTCACATCATGTTTTCAGAATAACAAAAATCCTATCATGGATCGAATGCTCAAGAACATGAACTATAAAGGAAAAGGTCTAGGCCTTCACGAGCAAGGTATTTTAGAGCCCATCCAAGTCAAAGAACAAATTTGCATGCAAGATCTTGGATCTATTCCCCAAGACTCACAATATAAACACGTTGGTACAACCTCTAGATGTCCTCAACGAGCCTTTTCCAAAAGAAATATCAGCTCTTCCCATCATCCCACCAAATCATATGCTACCATCCCTCCTCCTCTATCGTATCACCTCAAAACAACCGTCCATATTCCTCCTTCATCTGCTCCATCCATTTTGGGTCCTTACATCCCTCCATCCACCATCTCTCATCCTTCATCTACTCTATCCATCTCATCCTTTCACACATCCAACACCTATACATGTCATCCATCATAAACATCCCTCTCGCATATCCCATAATCAGGATCAACAAAGGCACATACCTAAACCTCCCCCATCTACACATAATCCCCATACTCCTACCTCCATTGCTCCACATCGCCCATCCCTCACACCCATCCCATTGCTAATACACCCACTTTGGATGCTAACATAAAATGCATCAATCCAAACATCCACATGAATCTAAAGCTCCCCATGTCCCCCATAATGACATGTTGAAGAAAAAGAAAAAATCAAATCCACAATCTAAATCAAACCCATTAGCCACAAAGGCCCACTAAAGAAAAAATAAAAACCATGTGGATCCCAAAGCAAAAAGATGCAATGCCATCAAATGAAAAATTTGTAAGAACATTCAAAGTTGGTAATCCAAAAGCTAATCATCCCCCCCTTTTATCTCCTAAATCTGTTTTGGGTCCCTATGTCCCGAACTTCACTATCCCATCTCCTCCATTATCCCCACATTCTCCATCCATCAATCCTCTTATCTTTTCACATCCATCACCATATGTGCCAATGTTGGTCCTGAACTCATCTCCCCATCACATATCCACCCCATCATTCCATCCATACACTTTCCAACATCCCACCCATTATCCCATGTATCTCCCCCATCAAATCCCTCTAATTCATCTTCTTGCATAATCCATCTATCCTCCTAAGGTTGTATCAACATCCAACAGTTGGTTTGAACATGAGCTCTTAATACCTGATATAGACCTGGATGCTTGAGTCCTTCATCCATATCGTTATCGCATGTCTTCTAAATCCACTTATTTGCCTCCCTATCCTTCTCCATCTCCTTCTGCATGCTATGCAAAAGTCCAAAATCCAAAAGTTCAAAAATCCAACAAAAGTCAAAACATCAAAAAATCAAAATCCAAAAAGTTCAAAAAATCCAAAAAGTTAAAAATCTAAAAAAATAAAAATAAAAAATAAAAATAAATAAAAAATAAAATAGTAAAGAGAAATAATTCGTCCAATGGTGAAAACTTGGCAAACAAGCACCTTGGATAAATACCATGATGAAAACCTCGCAAACAGGCGTCATGAATCCCTATCTACACTTGGGGGCAGCTTCTTGATATGCATTCCCTCCATCCGCTATGCTTCCTGCTACACTTTCGGCTATGCACCCATCTTCTTGCTATACATCATTTTCATCCATCCCCTCCACCCTATCGAGCTTACACATCCTATTTAGCATATCTCATTTATCCCAATCCTTCCATCCTCCTTGTGATCTTGATAACAATGGGGCAAACATATAAGCATGCTTTGGACACCTCTTAGCATACATTCCCCTCACCTACACACTATCCCAACTATCATGAATCCTATCTTCATCCATCT
>VDFB02353683.1:91462-112773 GCA_007258455.2 Sequoia sempervirens
TGAAGTTTGTTCCTTGATTCTGGGTTACACTTTACTTCCACATCTTTCTTTGATGAAGTTAGTTAGTTAGTTGTTCCTCTGATTTAAAAATAAGATACTCCTCCTGCGCGAGAGAGTAGAGGATGAATAGAATGAGTAATAGATGATTTTTAGGGTAAGATAGAAACAGAGTAGCAAATATCATGTAAGAATTAGTATGATAATGAAAGACAGAATCTGTTTGACCAGAAGCAGAGTTCGTTGTTAGTTTTCACATCAACAAAACAATGTATTTCATTCTGTTTTCATGAATAAAGATCGATGAAGTTCTGAGTTCAGCATCTGTGTAATCAGTAGATGCTTGCTAAGGGGGCCCACTTAGTAAGTATCTGTAGTTAATTAGTTAGATATTCTTTTCTGCTGATATCCAGTTAGCTTTCATCTTTTGAAGTTTTTATGCAAACTCAGTCTTACACTGCTCCTGCAGCATAGAGAGTCCATCCTTGTGACTGTTCCTGCAGCATAAGGCCAGTTCATGGTTTGTGCGCCCGATTAAGTAGGCTATTCACGGTTCTGTTTAATCAAGCATAGTTGAGTTAAAGAATTTTGCATTACCATTCTGTAGCTTAGATAGAATTTCTTTCTAGTATGTATTTTTGCTAAGATTTGACCAAAGCAAATTCCTAGTGCATATATTTTGCTGCACCATTTAAAGTCTACGTCCCCTGGTTTGACAAGTAAATGAACGTCCATAGAGAGATATTAGTCACCTGTCGGAATGTCCAATTCCTAGGAAATTTTTATTGTGATATTCATATCCTTTTGTGAGTGCGAGCGGCCGAGAAAAATCTAGCCCCCTGGCGAAAAAGCTGACAATCTAATATTTTGAGGCATATTTTGGTTGGCTACAAAAAAATTGGCACCCTTGGAAAAAAAATGTTGACGAAATATTCTCCCTGATACCCATAAAAGAGTAGTCAGTAGGAAAAAAGGTTGTTGGTAAGAAGGGTTGGCATCGGAGATGAAGAAGTTGTCGACTGGCTATATAGCAGTCGTCGGTAGGCCTGTACAACCGTTGTTGGCGGTAGGGTACTATGTACCCTTTCAAAAAATTGCGCCCTCCTTTAAAAATAAATCCACCAACCAGCCTTTAAAAAGATTTTTTACTTAAAAAAAATTCCTATGTGTAATTTTTGATTTTGATTTTTTTTTTTAAATTCAAAAATGATTTTTTTAAAAAAAATAAGCCGACCTGAAAAATATTTTTCTTGATCCACGTGAAGATGGTCATATGAGCAACACATTTTTTCCTCAGATGTCAACTACTCAGATTTCAACAATTTTACAGTTGATCTTAAGGTTTTTGGCTGCTGTGAAAGTAATGGTGAAGTCTGTTTGGTCTCAAAATTCTCCACAATTGCAGCTACCCTCCGGATCTAGAAACAAAACAACCGCTTCAAAACCTTGTAGATCTGGCATCAAGAATCAAAATCAGGCTAAGCAAAAGCCAAATTTGAATTTCTCGATAGTTGTCAATCCAATGACAAGGTCCTTTTCACACCAAAAATGCTTCAAAAAATTCCCACCTCCAAAATTTACAATGAAATCAAAGGGGATTTAGATATGAAGCTTGCAACCCTTGTTGAAGAAGGAAACCTCATAAATCGAGAAGGGGTTCATTGAATCCACACTCTGATACCATGTTAGAATTATGAAACAAGCACAAAACAATGAGGCATAGGATCAAACAACAAGGAAAGAAACCTTCCACACAAGAGATCTACAAACAAATATGTGCAATATTCATCAACAAGAAAAAGTTACAGAAGAAGCTTTCAAGAAGATATGAAAGCTTCAAATATTTCTCATGAAATACTTACAATGAGGGTTGAATGCTTATAAGAGCAAAGCCCTAAATGAGAAAGGGATCAGATCATGACAAGTGTCAACATCACATGAGATGAGACATAATGATCCAATATTAACTCAACTAATAAAGCATTCCTAAGTTTAGCTAAAGTGTGTGAGAATAAATTAGACTAATAATAAATTAAAGATTAATTAATTATTAGCTAATGTAAGATAACTCTAACAAAGAGGACATGAGAGCTTATTTAGAAATCCCTATGCCAAGTCATATATTTCCAAATAAAGCTACCTCATGAAAAGAGGTTGCCTCCAAAATGAAATCCCGGAATCACATAAGGGATCCATGGATTCGGGGTCAATATGTCTTGCTACAATATTTTTATAAAGCCCAAAACTATCATCATTCCCTAAATACTCATGGAATAGGAAGAATGACACAAAGAGAGTGAAAAAAATAAAAATTGGTTCAACATGGAAGAGACATGAATGTCTCAATTCCTTACATCATCCCCAAAAGGAAAAACACAAGACAAATGAAAAGATAAATATTTACGACATAGAGAAGAATGTGGGTACAAATAGAGGAATGTCACAAAAAGAGATATATGAAATAGAATAGTATGAGGAGGATCACATTACACACATGCAATCGCATAAAGAAACATGAAAAATAAATAATGCAAAAGACTAGTAAGGCACATGCGAGTCAACCTATTAGCAATTCATCTGCATCCCAATCATGTTCATCATATATTGAAGGTGGATAGCTAGCCAAAGGAAAAATAGCAAGTGTTGAACTAGGGTCATTACCAAGTTAAATGCTCTTCTTAAGAGAATTATCATTTAAGCTCATAGAAGAGGAAAATAATGTATTCCATGCACGTATTCATGAATTTTAGCAACCTTATCATCATCATCAAAGTTAATCACAATGGAAGGTCAAATGATAATTTCCAAAGAATGGCTTAGCTCCTGTTGCAGTTGTGGTATAGAATATTTTTGTTGTAGAAAGAGAGACTCATCATGCATTGCTTCAATCAAATTTGGATATTGATTTACTATGTTTTTTTCTTTGTTTAATCTTCAAGAAAGAGCACGACATCTACGCCTACACTCTCTAGCATTTTTGTTTATTTTATTATGATTTTCAAGTTATGTTAGTGTAGGAGTAGGTTTATTAACCCTAAGTTTCATTTTTTTCCCTAAGGGAAGGAACAGAAAAAACCATAGGAGGTTGTTCAACCACTTTCTCTTTCATGGGTGGTAATGGAATAAGTCCTAGACTTAGAATTATGTGTAAATTTCTTTTAGTTGCATATGGCAGACAAGGGAATTGTAATTTCTTTAGTTTTTAAGGCTTTTGTTGCTTGCTAGACTAGCCAACATCAGATGGTTGAATGTTTGCTTTATTAGAGGTGCTAAGTTCACCTATTGTAAGGAACTTGGGTTCAACTTTTGTTTCAACTTCAAGATGTAAAATTCCAAACATCTCAAGTGGTGGGATGGTAGGGGTTGTTGGTTGTTTCATACAAGGATAAAAGGATGCATTGTTCTCAAGGTTGTTAAGGAAATCATTTATGATTTTTTCCATGATATCACTATCTTCTTCAATTAGGTCAACATCATGAGGACATGCATTAGGAATTGATTGAGCATGAGTAAGTTCAATTTCATAATGGTCATTTTCAAAAGCACAACTCAACACACCCACTAATATTTTTTAAGGACATCCAAAGTTTACCAAAGTACATATCTATGATGAAATGCAATGTAAAGAATTAGAATGAAGTATGCAAATGCAATTTTTAGATTCTAAACAAGGTAATTTACTGATTACACTATGCAAAAATCTAAAATGAAATGTTATAAATATAATTTTGAATTTGAACAATGCACAAAATGAATCAATTCAAGCTAAATGCAATGATTTGAATGAAATTGAAACTCTATAAACTAAAAAAGAAAGCTACCGATAGTAAATAGAAGAACAAAAATAGAAAACTTAATGTTGTAAAATGTAGTTCAAAATCTAAGATGGGACTAAATCACCCAAAGGGGCATATGAGTCCCACTTTAGGGTTTTTGCACAATTTTCAAAAAATATTGAGTGAATGTAATGTTTTCTAGGTTGGATGATGTATAAACTAAATCAGTATGTAGATTTCAGATGAGATTCAATGATGCAAGACACAAAGATGCAACCTATATGCACTTTCACTAATGCAATATTTAAAAACCCTAGATGCAAATTAACTAATGCAAACTTTAATGCAAAGTTAATGGAAGCTAGATCTAGGACTATAATGCACTCCAAATCTAAAAAGAGGTGTTCACATCAGGTTCACAAAAATTAAATTATGGAAATAGTCCACCCTATCCCCTAGGGCATGAGATAGGGTTTCTATGACCCATTCCTATTTCCCTTAAGTTTCACTCAAGAAAAACCTAGAGATCTCAATCCAAATGTAGAAAAGGGGAAAAAGATATTGCAATAGGATTTCTTAGGGTATGATTAATAACTAAAGAGGGGTTCAACACCAACCTATGGCTTGGAATGAAAAGTAATATGCAAGATCTAATTTTGAAAATTAAAGATATGCAAGACTTGAATAAAAGACCTAAAAATGAATGTAAAATAAAACAACAAAATGGAAAAGAAAAGAGGGACACCTAGAAACTTATAGTAGCTTGAATGGAAACCATAAATATTGAAAATAATGAATTTAATGTAGACTAGGACTCATATACTAGGCTGGGTGATTTAGTCCTAGATTAGGATTTTTGGGAGGGAACAAAAATTAATCAGAGATATATTTGGAACACCTAAAAACTATAAATTTCACTGTATTACAACTCATATGCCAGAAATGGCATATTAGTCTAGTTTGGCCTTTTCAGAAAGTTAGATTCTAAATCTACTCTTCAACCTCTGCTCTTTCCTCTCAACCTAATTTCTGAATCTCGAATGCTGAATAATTCTCTATAGATGTCTTTCAATTTCCCTGTAGATGATGTGACAACTTTGAACACTTGACAACTTTTCCCCAATCTTTCTCGTCAATGTGTCTTCAACCTATATGTACAAATCACACACTAAAGAGAAGAAAAAATTTCTCTTATTAGTAGAAAGGAATTTTCATTTTCTAAACCCCATTTTGGTAATCAAACCTTGTAATGCAATCAAATGTAAAGGAGGAATGATGAATGAACTAAATGTAATGTTGTAACTCACCAAACATTCAGAATAAAGTGTTGCAAACATGCATGAAATGGCTCCAATGGAAGTAGATCTAGACTCTTTATTGAATGTGGTAGATCTTCACTTCAATGCTTGCTTGAATCATGAAACCCTATGTCACAAATGTTAGCTAAAAAACAAACATGATGCATGATGACTTTGACATGATTCTTGATACTTGAATAATGCTCCAAAAAACTTTACAATCAACTCTTGAAGGGTCTTGAATGCTCTTGTGAACTCATATTTGCAAGAAGGAATGCTCTCATGAAATTATTAGGTGAAAATGAGTGAAATAACCTTGAATTGATAATTGTTTATGCCAAATTTCTCAAAATTAGGATACTACAAGCTAACATTAGATTTAGGAGAATAAAATCCCTCCAAGAATTGAATTAAATTTTATTTTGGGCCACACTAGACTCATACGCTAGAAGTAGCATATGAGCCCATTAGGCTAGGCTATGGGACACATTTTTCAAGAAAATGCTTATATTCATATAAAATCTAGATCGAGGCCCCAAAACCTAGGTAGAACAATACACCCAAGGTTCCATATGAGTCCCAAATCACTAAATCTGGGCCATACAATCCAAAAACATCTGAAATATGATAGGATATTAGTTTATGTCAGGATTATCCTAAAAGAGCTACAGTAATTAAGGCTTCTAGATGCAAAATGAGGCCAATTAATTCATAAAGAAGCCCAATTATTTACTAAAAACACTAGATTAGTGTGAAAGTATTAAGATACACTTTACAACACCCTAAATAAGTCACAATTAGGTTCATTTTATTTACAAGGTCCCAATACGTCATGTGAATGTGTTAAACACATTATAACACTAGATCAAGGAAACATTAAGCTTAATTTAACAAGGAGATCCAAAAAAAAATGTCGAAATATAAGGGTGTACATTTTATATCATTACAAAAGGTACACCATACAAGACTAAAACAAGGCACAATTAAGTCCATTTTATTAAGAATGTCCCTAAACTTAATGTAATTATCAAAAACATATTACAACACTAAATTAAGGCAACATTAGGACCATTTTATTAATTATTACTGCCAAATTAAGTGTGCAAAAGGGATACTTTTTACAGCACTACAAAAAGAATAAATCATTTTATTTATTGAAAATGTAGGGTTAGGGCCCTAATCCCATACAACATCATGAAACAAGCCTCAAGACCAGCAATTAAACCCTAAACAAAATAGAAACTAAAAAATAGGCCACCTAGCTAGCAGTTCAAATGATAATTAGGCCTACAAGCCACCAAAATAAACCACCACCTGAAAGATAGACTAGACTACTCATGTTGCAAAGATTAGGTTTTGAAGGCAACCGTAAACCCTCTACAATCATGCTTTTACCAAGACCCTGCACCCTAACTACTAACATAGACTGTGTAAGATAGCTAGGAAACAACACAACCTACAATAGCCAGGTTTCAGACAACCATCTGCTCAATATAAACAACACTAAACCAAGAAAAAAAAGGCAACAAGAGCTCCCTTTCAGAACTATCAAGCAAACCAAACTCCATTCTTTAATAAGAGAGTTTAGAAGCAAGATTGAATAAAGGGTAGCAAGAATCCCCTTGAAACACATTCTAGCCCAACATACCAACTCAATATCCACCTCTAAAGGAGAGAACTCCCCTCTATTGGAGAGGATGACTAGAACATCTTTTCCACTAGAGCCAAAAATCTCCAATACCCTCAAACTCCAGCTCAATAGGAATTGCTTCTACTTCAATATGAATAATGTGTAAGGATACCAAAAAAAGGATCTTCCTACTTGTGTCATAGAAAAATGGCCCCTTGTCATTTTCATGGCCTTTTAGGTCTTGTTTCATGGTGTTGGAACTATATTTCTCTAATTTTATGTTGTAACATGGCTTGAACATGCTTATTTAGGTACTAAAACTCAAAGAGCGGCATCTTTTCAAGGTGTTGTGAAGTGTTGTAAGCATTTCTACATTCTTCTAGAATCTATTTAATGCAATTTACCTAAAAATCACCTTTTTACTCATCAACAAGTCCTATTTTGAAGTGTTGTAAGGTCTTGTAGCAAGCTTTCATGCTTTTCTAGGCATATTTTCACTATTTACACCCTTGTCATGCTTTATTTGGTCTCTTTATTCCCTCATAAGTTTTAATTAAGTGTATTTTTGAATGTTATCTCGACAAATAACATTGAATACAACATTTTTCCTGACACATGTTTTTAGGTCCTAGGTGGGACCCATTCACCATGGGCATTGAATGAGTCCCTCTTTGGCCCTAGATTGAAAATATTTTAATTTTCTTTTCAAGATTTTATTCAAAATCACTTGATGTCGGCCTGTGATGAGGTATGAATGGATACTAAGGCACAAGGATTCTATAAATAAGTGATTTTCATCTCATTCTAACCCCCATTCATCAAGTTCACTTATCCACCTATTCACTCAAGCATTCAAGCATTTTACATCAACAATTCAAGCACTATTCAAGCACTATTCAAGCACTTTAAAGCAACCATTGACATTACTTCAAAATTTCATCATCAATGGTTAGGTAACTTGATAGGACTTCCATGTTATTAGTTTATCTTTCTCTTTCATTTCATTATCTTTTCAAGGGTTTAATTACCAAAAGTGGGGTTAACCCCTATTCACTAACCCTTACTCATTTTTCCCCTATTGCATGTTGGTTTGCAGCTCTTTTGTATGAAAATTTGATAAGATATTAGTTGTTGAAGATTTATTTCCAATTCAACTAGGTGCTTCAAGTCAACTTAAGTCAATTTCAAGCTTGGAGAGAGTTATTTGTCTATTTTCTGCCAAACTGACTTCGATAACCCGTTAAGTAGACATTTTCAGATCTGGTGTTTGAGAGTTATCTCTTGATTTTTTAGAAATTTGGGAAAGCACTAATTCACCACCTTTGGTGAATGAGTCCCACCTTAGGACTAAAAATATGAATTTTGTCAGATTTAGGATCTCGATAGACATAAACCAGCTCCTGAAACTTTTTCACCAGGAGGAGGATTGATTTGCCACCCTAGGTGAATGAGTCCCACTATGAAAAATATGTAATCTCATCCACCATCCAAGACATTCTATAATCATCAAAATTGTCCTAGGTGCACTATGATTTGACCCATCTCTTTATGTTCTGCACATTTCATTCACTTTCTTCATTGTTTGCATATTGCACTGTGTTTTCAAACAAGGCATAAATCTCAAATTTGCATTCATTTTCAGTCATTCAAATTAGTCAATTGCATTTATTTAAGTTCATTTAAATTAAAAAACATTGCATACATTCTAATTCGAGTGAATCATAAGCATTTTTGGCCCTATCTGTCTCCTTTTAGGTGAAAAACCCTAGAACGACAAGAGTAGTCCACAGGGTCCCAAAAATCTATGTTTCATTTTGGTGAACCCAACTTTTGAACACTTTGAATTTCTAATTGCATTTACATATTTCATCTTAGTTTCCATTTGCATTAGAATTCAATTAGGACATTGATTTGTTATTGCATTCTAGGACTTTTCATTTTGCATTAGTGAAAACTTCATTTAGCTTTCATTTTTGTAGTACATCTCACTAGAAAAAGTCAAAATCTGCATTTTGTATCTCTAATTGCATTCTGTAAACCATTTAAATCATCTTTAATTTTTGAAAAACACTAAAAATCTTCATATTGGGACTCATTCGCTACCCAAGGCGAATCAGTCCCTATGCACTTTTTTATCAACATTTATGACATTGTTTTGGCATTTCTCTACATTACTATTTCTTATTCCTGTATTTTATTTTCATTTACAACATCTCTATTATTAATCAATTCCTGCATCTTTTTTTATTTACATCATGGCATTTTCTTTCAATAAGTTTTGGAATTCATTAAAGTCCTTGGTAGGCATGTCCAACTATGCCTTTGGCTATGACCCTAATGACCTTGAACTCCAACATGCTCCTACAACTCCTAATGGTTGTCCTCCTCATGAAGTACACATCATTGGAGAAGATGATGATAGCATGCATAAGTTCTACAATGAGTTCCTTGACAACCTAGAAGCCAATGTAGCCTTTTACCCATCCATGAAATCACAAGACCTTTCCACTATTGCACCTCTTGATCACTTTGCATATTTACATCTTGAAGTCATTATAGGACCTATGGTTCCTCCCTCAATTGAACCTAGTTCCTCTTACCAATCACATTCAAAACCCTTCTATCAGCACAAATTCAAAAACATTTCTATCAACCTTGAGGAAACATATGGCAAAGGATTCGCTATCTTAATTAAAAAGGGTTGTGACAAAAAACATGAACATGACATTTATCAAATTTTTGAACAAAAATCAACTGAATTAAAGACAATAGGACTTGGATATCATGATCCTTCTCATCGTGAGAGACATCCTCTTCAACCTAGGAGACTTTTGGATGTTGGAATGGTGATCTTGAATGCTCCTCCTAACTTAAGCATTCTCCTTCCATGTGAACAACCATTATCTCTTTATAATGAGAAGGATGTTAGGATCCCTATGGGTACTCTTCCTAATTCTATTCATGAACAAGGAGAATATAGAAAGCGAAAATGACCTTACAAACTCAAAAATATCAAGTTTCCCACACATCCTCCACCTGAATGTGAATAGTGACTTAAACTAGTCTTAAATAAAGGTCTTGTACTTTTACCACCTATGAATAGGTTGGTTATTCTTCTAAAAGACTCTAACATACCATTTTGCAAATATCATTGCATCCTTGGACATCGTACTAAAGAATGCTCCTTATTACTGATCTAGCAAAAAATATCGATAAGCATTACTCACTAATACCAATTTTTTCCCTACCATACCTTTTAAAGCAATCAGTCTCCATCATCATGCCATAGTTGTAGAATTCCCTATTCTCACCATTGCACATCCCTTTCACATCACCCACCTCAGCTCATTCTTTCTTTTTTACACTTTGTGGAGGGAAAGACATTGTTAGCTTTGTCCTGTAATGCACTTGTCTTTGCTCCTAACTATATCCCTTTTCTCGCTTTTTATCTATTTAAGATTGAGAAACCAATAATAACTTAGTTAATAATGGCTGACTTTAAATTTGGATTACTTGGTCCTTTTTCCCTTTATTTTTATGATTTTATCATGTTCCCTCTACTTGCATTTGACGTTCTCTCTTGTACACTTCTTCATTTGTTCTATTCTTCTATTTGTCGTGGCATTTTCATTTTCATTTTTTGTTTTCCTTTTAGGGATGACACAAAGTGTAGAGACACCCTATGTCTCTTCAATGTTGACCCAAAAGGTCTTTGTCTTTTTATCTTTTTGTTTTGTGTTCTCCTTTTAGGGATGACACAAAGTGTAGAGATTCCCTATGTCTCTTCCATGGTTACCAAAAAGGTCCTTGTCTTTTTCTCTTTATGTTTCAGGTTTCTCCTTTGGGGATGATTTAAAAGCATCAAGACACCCTATGTCTCTTTCCATGTTGAACCATAAGGTCCTTTGTCTTTTTTCACTTTTTCAGGTTTTCCTTTTGAGGATGATGCAAGGCATTGGTGACTTAAATTTCTCCCTTCCATGTTGACCCAAAATCTTTTTTCATTTTCTTTCACCTTTTCATTTTCTTTCTTTTTGCTTAAGCTTTTGGGGCCGCCAAGACCTAATGTTCTTCCATGTTGACCCAAAAACATACTTTTATTTTTCCTTTTTTTTTCAGCTTCCTTTTATGTCATTCTTCTAGTTCTATGTGCTTTGGGGAATGATGATAGCTTCTATCTCTTTCATAAAAACATTAAAAACAATGAGAACATACCGACCCCAAATCCATAGATCCTTTATGTGTTTGGTGTGCTTTCTTCTAGGGGAACCTCCTTTTTTTTTTCATATTTCTTGATTTACTTGTTCTAACTTTGAAACATATGACTTGGCATAGGGCTTTCCAAGTTGGATCTCATGTCTTTTTTTCTTTCTTCTTTTATTCTCTACTTAAAAGTAATTTCTCACAGAATGATATGTAGCAATTCCTTTAAAATGGGGGGCATACATTACAATTAAATCATTTGCATTCTTAGTTCCTAGTGTAGCCTTTTCATTTATATGATGCATTTGTCACTTTGTGGATGAAATTGGGTGTGATGTCCTTCGTAAGTGTGATCTATCTAAGCATATTACATTCCTCTTGGTGTCTTGATGTGACACATTGCATCCCCTTGTGAATATACTATTCTTTGATTACTCCTCTCTTGGAGACATTAGACACAATGTTCCCTAAGTGATTGACCTTACATAAACTCAACAAGACTCCTTTGAACATCTTTTCACATTTTACATTTTTTCATTTTTACATTTTTCATTCCTTGTTTCCACCTTGCATGACTGTGGTACCTTTGTCTTTTTGTTCATAAACGTTCATTTTTTCCTTGTGGTGCCTTGTTAAAGTTATCAGGTCATGGTATAACTTTAATATGGTTGAGTGGGAAGCCCACCTCAGATTATGATTTTTCCCCATAGCCACTTTTGTGTTTGTGAGTGCATACCAACCAGCATATGTATCTTACCTTGTGAGTTTTCACCCCACGAAAACTAGTTGCACTCCATAGTGAGTATACAGCTTGGGATATCTCACCCTCAAGTAAACAACCTAAAGTTCCATGGCACCAAAGTGAGTACACATTCTCTTTTTCAAACAATCAACCTAGATCTCTTTCCACAACTAGTTGGATTGACGATCGAAGCTTCATCCAATTCTTTTCATCACTTGTGTGTTCCTTTGATCTTATGCTTATTTTTCCAGGGGATCTTCATCATGGGGGCTTGATCATCCCTCTTGATCTTTTTTATTCAATCTTGCTAATGTAAGTGCATTTGAACCCTCCCATTGATAGCCTATGGCTACTTTAGTGTGAGTTTGAAAAGGTTCATCCTCCTCACAAAAAGTGGGGGCTACATGTGATATAAGTAGAAAAATGGCCTCTTGTCATTTTAATGGCCTTTTAGGTCTTGTTTCATGGTGTTTGATCTATTTTTCTTTGATTTTATATTGTAACATGGCTTGAACATGCATATTTAGGTACTAAAATTCAAATGATCTAATGTCTTGTGAAGGTGTTGTGAAGTGTTTTAAGACATTTCTACATTCTTCTAGACTCTATTAATTACAATTCACCTAAAAATCACCTTTTTATTCATCAAAAAATCCTATTTTCAAGTGTTGTAAAGTCTTGTAACAAGCTTTCACACTTTCAGGCATATTTTGACTATTTAAACCTTCTGTTTTTATTTGGTCTCTTTATGCCCTCATAAGTTTTAATTATGTATTTTTAATGTTATCCCTATTAAATAACATTAAATACAACATTTTTTCCTAACACATGTTTTAGAAACCTATGTAACTCCATTTGCTGGTGGCTTAATGAGTCCCCCTTCGGGCCCCAAATTCAAACTAATTAAATTTCCTTTTAGGATTTTATTCAAAATCACTTAATGTCATCCTGTGATGAGGTATGAATGGATTCTAAGGCATAAGAATTGTATAAATAAGTGATTTTCATCTCATTCAAACCCCCATTCATCAAGTTCACTTATCCACCTATTCACTCAAGAATTCAAGCACTATTCAAGAACTTTGAAGCAACCATTGACATTACTTCAAACTTGCATCATCAAGGGTTAGGTAAGTTGATAGCACTTGCATGTTATTAGTTTAACTTTCTCTTTCATTTGATTATATTTTCAAGGGACCAAAAGTGGGTTTGACCAAGGAAAACCCCTATTCACTAACCCTTAATCATTTTTCCCCTATTGCATGTTGGCTTGTAGCTCTTTTGTATGAAGATTTTACAATATTTTAGGTTTTAAAGATTGATTTCCAAGTCAACTAGGTGCTTCAAGTAAACTTAACTCAATTTCAAGCTTGGAGAGAGTTATTTGTCTATTTTCTGTAGAACTGACTTCGGCAACCTGACAAGTAGACATCTCCAGATTTGGTGTTGCAAAGTTGTCTCCTAATTTTTTAGAAATTTGGGAGAGGACTGATTCATCACTTGTGGTGAATGAGTCCCATCTTAGGACTGAAAATATGAATTATGTTAGATTCTAGATCTTGACAGACAAAAACTAGCCCCCGACACTTTTTCACTAGGAGGACTAATTCACCACCCTGGGCGAATGAGTCTCACTATGAAAAATTAGTGGTCTCATCCAGCATCCAAGACATTCTAGAATTATCAAAATTTTCCCAGATGCACTATGATTTGACCCATCTCTTTCTGTTCTACACATCTCATTCATTTTCTTCATTGTTTTCATATCACCCCGTGTTTTCAAACAAGGCATAAATCTCACTTTTGCATTCATTCTCGGTCATTCAGATTAGTCAATTGCATTTAGTTAAGTTCATTTACCTTAAAAAACATTGCATACATTCTGATTTGAGTGAATCATAAGAATTTTTTGCCCTATCTCTCTCCTTTTAGGTTAAAAACCCTAGAAGTGCAAGAGTAGTCCATAGGGTCCCAAAAATCTATGTTTCACTACCATGTCCACAACACCCATCTCCACCTCAATAAAAGTAATCTTCACCTTAAAATAATAAAATTACTATAGATCTTGGAAGAAATCAAACACACATGTAGGAAGGGATAAAATAAGATCCTTTGGTAGTCCAAGCAATAGGAACTTCAAGAAGAACATGTAATGCAACCTCAACAACAGTCATAGGGTAACTTAGCTCCATCTAGCAACATAATCATCTAAGTAATCAAAATAAGAATAATTACATCCTAGCCAACAACCAAATAACAATAATAGGGACAACCAATTCTCCCATATACATCTTAAGTGAGAAAATTACATCATCCTTTGAGCAACACTAGCAAAAGCAAGAAACTTTGTGCCATTTATAAATACTTTCCTCCTTTAGCCACAAAATATTCTCAATCCGAAAGGAGATAAAAAAAATTCCAAATGGGGTTCTGAAAGACAATCAAAATCCACAGTTTGGAGGAATAGAGATCTCACTTCTTGGAAAAATTAGACATCATAGTGTCAAACCCATACCAAACACTCCACTAAGCACCAACAAGGAATCCATGAGACACCAAACAAATATCTTTAATAAGGAAGATCATTCATGATGAAAAAGCCACTAAATACCACAAGAAAAAGCATCCAAAAATATTCTCTTGAAAAATCAAAACACCTGGGCCCAAAGCATAGCGAAAGATGAGAACCAAGTCATTCTAGATATGCTCAAGGGCAATAGATGCACTGTGAAAAACTCCAATATCTTCAAAGATAACCATGGGAAAAATCACTAAGCTCTGAAATAATAGAGAGGAAGTTCCCAAACTGGACCCAAGCTAGACTTGAGGGGATCCTCAAGCTAAAGAGAATGGACAGCTTGAGACAAGATATGGCAACATATAGCCAACACTTTAATGCAACCAAAGAATTTGTAGGCACCCAAAGAGATGGGCCCTTGAAACAATGCAAGGAAATTACAGAGGAAAAAAGCGCCAGCTGAGCATCAAACCATCTATCCTCTACAATCACAACCAAAGTTTCATGAACAAAATACCAACAAAAAACTGAAATTTAAAACCCCATGACCATAGTCACTAAAAAGATCTTGAAATCTGATAAGCCACCAACCGTAGGAGCGAATGAAACCTCCAATGTAAATGTATTTGCATCAAAATACTCTTCATCTTCATTGCCATCTTTACCTTAGATTTCAAAAATCCTCCCCCTCTCCTCTTCCCACCCACTCCCACTTGCTCATTTCAAAAAACATTTTTAATAAGAATAAATCATTATTTCTCAAAATTAGGATTAAGTTTCTTAATATAAAAACAACATGATCATAATTTGAAGGAATGTTACCTAGTAAAGTTACTTCATCAACATCATCTTTTGTCTTAGAATTTATAATAGAAAATTGGTTTAGAAGGGAGCAAAATGTACTAATGTGTTGAACACTTTCCTTTTCCCATAAATTGCAGTGTGCCTAGTAAATTTTGTTCACATGACCAATGATACCAATGATTCATACCTAAAATAGGATGCTTTAGCTAATTGAGCTAAGCCATCCAACCCAACAACACTTTCTTTTACATTCATCTTGAGGAAAAATATTTTTCAATTAAAATTTTTGCACTAGAAGTTTGAGATCAAAATAATGTACTAAGACCATCCCCAATTTGTTTTGATATTTTTTAAATATCAATGTGATGCAAGCATCTGATAATCCAAGAACAATAAATGTGGTTTATGTATGATCTTTGAATATCCTTTGTTTTGCTACATCTACATAGTTTGACCTTTTTATGTTACCAATCACAATATCCCATAAATATTTTTCAATTAGGAGTAACATAATTTTATTTTTCATGGCCCTAGTGGGGAGTAGAAGCAATGGTTGGGGTTTGAAATCTTCAGAGGTGAAAGAGGGAGACTCTAAAGTGCAGGATGGAAATGACAATAGGGTTGGAGAGGGCATTTTTGGAGGGCTACCATTGGTCGGGGGATCTCCTCTTCTTCATGGGACGTGTTGTTTCCTATTGTGCATGGAATTTTGGTTTTATCTACCTTCAATGGCTCTTAGTGTGGTCCTTGCCTCTTTTTGGGTGTGGACATTGGTGTTTTCTATGAGGCCTAGTCTTTCATTCATCCGGTTGTGTCTTCTTCTAAGTGCTAGAAGTTGTCTAGTGTGAGGTTTCTGACTATTGGGCATGTTCTTTGCAGCTACTCCTATGATTGGAAGGTATTTCCAGCTTTTCCTTGTGATAGATACTTGAGCACTCACTATGGCTTGTGGGGTTCAATTTCTTTTGGAACCTCCTTTGTGCTCTAGTCTTAGATGGCTTTCTTTCTTCTTCCTATGGTGGCTCCCATTTTTGGGTTTTCTATTGTGCTTGTTTCTTGTGAGGAGTGTTTTCTTTGCTTGGGGGTTTGGATTTTTCCCTATGGTGCTCCATTTTTCTTTTGATGTAGGCTGCCCTTTGTGGATGGGTTTGTCTTTCGTCTATCTAGGTTACTTCTTATGACTATCAAGTTAACCCAACTATTCTTGTTGTTCTTCTGGTGTGGGAAGAACCCCTCCTAGCTTGTTATAGGGGCTTCTATCATTTTGGTGTTGTGCCCCTATTGGAGTATTCTATTGTTCTTGTTTGTACAGGGGTTTGAGTGGCTTGTGCTGGCATTTTTTGGGGCTTTATCTACCACCCCTTTTATTTCGGTGAATGTTGTGTTTATTTTTTTATGCGGTTTTGCGTTGTGTCTCTCTTGTCTCCATCTCTTTTGATGCCTAAGGTTGTTGTGAGTGCGCATTCTACTAGAGTTTCTTCTTTTGGCTAGTTTCTTCTGATGATATCTTCTTTAGAGGTGAAGATTGCTCTTATGGAGGTAGAACCATCTCCTATTGAGGTGGAGGTGAGTGTTGTAGGCCTAGTGAAAAGTTCTCTTCCCTCTTGCTTGTTCCTGTTGAGCTGGAGTTGGTTCCTTTTGAGGTGGAGCTGGTATGAGCAGGGTTTGGGTTTCTTTGGTGGTTTGAGTTCTTGCATATTCCTCTCCAATTGAGGGGAGCCCTATTCTATGGAGGTGAAGTGTGGGACGATTGTTTAATTCAGATGGAGCTGCAAGATGGATGTTGTTTTTTCGATAGTTGTGTTGTTGGGTTTAAAAACCTGGTATAAAGGTTCATGGTCCTTTAAAACCTATCTTGGGTTCATCATTGGGTATGTGCAAGATCATCATGGAAAAATAGGCCCTTAGAATTGTGAAAAATCAAAAAACATCGAGTTAGGTAACTTGACATAAAATTTTATCTGAATAGGTTATCTATATTATTTTAAAAAAATATGTCATAGAATCTATAGAAAATTAGATGTAGTTTCTAAACTACTAGGTTTATTTCAAAAAAAATTCTATTTGGTGAAAATTTGAAATTTCAGTACTAAAATTTTAGGAAAAATAAGAGTAGATTAATACGTTTGACCACCTACAATGAAATGACAATATTTTTTATAAGATTTTAGATATAAGTAAGGACTCATGTCCTGACGTGATGCATATTTTTTTATAATTTTTTCCAAGTAAATAATTAATTATGAATTTTTTATTACAACTTTTAAAAAATATAAAAAAATTGTATGTTTGACCACCTTAACTTGGTCAAAACTTCATGAAATTCATTTTTTCTTTTTTTAATCCTATAGTATCCAAAGCATAGAATGTGACACATTTCATATTCAAAAAATGTGATACCATTTAAGAAGAGAAAGCTATAGATGTTTTCAATTATCCTATCAATCAGACTTTAATTAAGTAATTCCGAATAGAAAATCAATTATTTATTAAAATCAAAGTAAAGCATAATTTATATTGGTGGAAATTTGAGAATCTCCTTTAAAACCCTTTCATTTCATCAATTTTGGGTAAAAAAAAGTCATTAGCCACATACCCTACACATAGCCATCATATTGCCACTTTTTGGCCAATCATGGTAAGGGTTTAAGGTCCTTTCAAAACCTTTTGGTTTAAGGTCCCTAGTAAAACCTGCTGGTATTTGGTTGTAGGTTGTAGGACCTTACTTTTTCTTTGTGAAACCTGTATTGTCTCGCTATATTTTTAGTGTTGATGTTGATTGGTTGTTGATGGTATTTATATCATCTTTGAAGTATCTTGTTTGCCATGGATAGGGTTGCGGTTCCCTTCAAAAAATTTATGTAATGGATTTCGAGTCCCATTAAAACCTATTTTTCCCCATAATTAAAAACTAATTTTTTTTATTTTTTGTGTATAGAAATTGATCCCTTCAAATTTAACAATATTCATTTTTCCATAGCCCCGTCACTCCAAATTAATCGTTAACATGCCAATTCATTTTTAAAAAAATGTCTTTCATGATTTCTCCTCTCTCCAAAGAAAAATATTATATAGAAATTCAACCTCCAATAATAAAAGTAATAATTGCATCGAGAGGCATTCCTACAATGGCATCATTGATGTTTGTAGATCCATGTAAGAAAAAATAAATGGGAGTTACATTATTGAAAGAGTCATGTTGGTAAGAAGTCAAAGAGTCACATTGGTAGGGTGGTGGAAGAGTGGCATAGGCATGTAAATCATTTCAAAAAAATCACTGGAAATAAAACATCTTTTATGAATATGAATAATCTCATAGGAGTCTACGTAAATATCCTCATCTTTTTGTGCCACATATTACCTCTTATCTTCTCGTGAGACCCATAGATAGCTGCAACAATCTCTTATTAGACCCAATTACATATTGGAGGAACAATTTGTAGCCATAGTGGCCATGATTTTCTACCTGGAGATCATGTGATAGATATCCTTGTGAAGTTGACTCTCATCAATATATTGCAAAGAAGTGACCCAATTCTCTATTGAAGAGTTCAATAAGGTATGATTCATGTGATCATTTAATACAAAATCTATAGCCATACATGATCATCTCACCCAATTCAAATTGGGGTGATTCTGGCCACAATATGTTCGTTACAAGCTGCAATTACCCTATTTTTTGTAGTGGTTTCTACACATGGGAAAGTCAATGAGAAGTCAAGAGGTGACATATTTCATTGAAGGCCAAGATTTGGGTTGAATGTGGCTTTCCACAAGCCGGTGCTCTCAACAATCGCATTTATAAAGGAGGCATCAATGAGATGCAACCCCACACAACAAAGGCATGCAAGTGGTGAAGGTCACATATTCCAATGTGGTGAGTTGAATGGGCTTGAGCCATTAAAGTGTCTTTCTTTACCCTGTGTATGGAATCATTTGTTGTAATTTCTTAGTTTTTTATTTGAGTAGAAGTGACTTGAGTTTGGTAAAATTATTGCAATAGAATTTTGCATCATCACCAGTGGACTGTGTGTATGGAAGTGTGGCCTACATCTCTATTCAATACACCTAAATCTTTGTTGTTTATTGAGGATGTTAATATACTATTCTAACAATTTATTTTTCTCATCTAAAATGTACAGGGGAATGGTGGAATGATAATGTGGAAGATGTGATAAAATATCCAACTAGAAGAGGAGCAGTGCCTTTGAAATTGTATGGATACACCATCAACAACTAGCTAGTAGAATTGTATGCATTCTCTACAAAGTTTTTGTCATCTTAATCCAGAATGAATAAACATATGAGAAAATACTATAACTATGAGGAGGATTCATTAAAGTGTTTATTACATGCATATACTTCTCACTTAGATAGAGGGTAAAGCTTATAGCGTGACAATTGAGAAATGCAGGGGTGGCCGTCTCATGGAGCCTCCTTAGCTTTTGTCACACTTTCATGCTTTGTATTTCAATAAAAATTAGCACTTTGATGGTGGAATCAAAGAATGTGCTAGAAACTACACTCTAATTTTTTAGATTCTAATAGAGTTTGATATTCAATGTTGAAACATCCATAAACATATATAGTCCATATATCCTTTGTTCCTTTTCAAAGCTTATGTTGTTTAAATTTTTTAATTTACTATTGTCTATGTATAGTGAGTGGGATAAATAAGTGCAACTAAATCATTGAAGAGCTCACCATATGATAAGATCTAAAACCAATAAATAAAAATATCTGAAAGTAACAAATAAAAATATTATGTTATTTGATACAAAATATTGAAATGTCCATTAAGATAGACTTAGAAGGATACCAAGGTAGTAGAAAAAAATATCTTAAAGGTTAATTATTGTTAGATTAAATGCATATTTACTTAATTTTTAATTTAGGTAGATTATTTCATTAATTTTTCATTTATTAAATCGGGTAGTTTTTCTCGTGTTGGGAAGTTCCTCACCCGTCACCTACTTTTTATGCCTTTTTAAGGCACCTTGTACAATATGTAAATTAGATCTCATATATTTCACTCCTTATGTGGTGAAATGGCCTTGTGTCTCTCTCATTTCTTGTGAAGATTTTTTTTGCAGATGGTTTTCTGGGTTGGTTTCTATATCATGGTATTAGATCCCCTAGTTTACAGTACCTTCCACCATTGAGAGTTTTCACTGGAGTTTTGGGATTGATCATTTTAGCATTTCAAAATTTCAAAATTTCAAAGTTGCTTCTTTTTTCATTTGATTTTATGCTATGAATTTTCTAGAGGCAAAAATTTGAATTTTTCTCTGGGCTTGATTTCCATTTTTCCAAGCACAATTTGTCTTGAGGGCAATTTTTGTTGTTTCTCTAGACACATAAAATGTATTGATTGACATTAGACATCTGATCCTGACCACTATCATTGCTTCATCTTGAATCATCCTTCGGTCTAACCATTTAATCAAATGCCTTTATCTAATTAAATTCATCAATATTCCTCTCTTAATTAAATAAATTAGTTATCTAATTAAGTCATCCTTTCTCGATAATTAAATTAACTAGTCTGATCTAACTATCCCTATTTAATTAAATAATTAATTTTATTTGATTAAATATCTAAAGTCTATCTATTAAATTAAATAAATTAAAACCTTATTTAGTTTAATCTAACATCATCTCTTTTAATTAAATAAATCAAAAGTCCTTATTTAATTAGCCCTTTATCATTTTCTTCTCATATTTGATTTAAATAAATCCACAGATTTAAGTCAAATAAGTCACATCATTTAATCCCTTCATTAAATTAATTAAATTTGATTAATTTAATCTCTTCTCATGTCCCATTCTCCATCATTTTCCACTTGCACATGAAAATAGAGTTATTTGATTTATTAAATCTCTATTTTCTTCAACAAGGCATCTTTTAAGGAATATCCCTCAAAGTTTGAATTCAAAATCCAAGTGGACTTTGTCATTACAACAAGGAATTTACTCCACCTACAAATTCATTTTTCCTTGAGCCAAGTGGGATTCAATGCACCTTCTTTCCCTCTTACATGTCATTTCAACAATTTCAAAACTTGCACATCCTCCATCCACTCACATGTTGACAAGTGGTACTTTGTCATACGATGAAATTTAGTCCCACATTGCTCTATTTTGGACATCTCCTCAACTTTTCAATCTATAAAGAGAGAGCTCCTCTATTGCATTTAATCATCCACAATTTCAGTAAACTTACTATGCTAAAATATTTAGCAATCTTCATCCATATTTTTGAATTTGTAGCTAGGTTATGCAGATTTTTATCTTGAAGCACTCATCACTCCTCATCAAAGTGGATCACAACCTTCATCAAATC
>VDFB02353684.1:0-24839 GCA_007258455.2 Sequoia sempervirens
GTGTGTTTTTAAGTATATATTGAATTTCCTTAAACATCATAGAATTCTAACATCTTGCATGGAATATGTGCTAGGTTGACTCATAACGACCAATAGAAGGGGGCAAGAAAATTGGAATTTGAATATATATACTATTGAGATTTAAGGATTGTGCTTATGCTCCTTAAGATCAGCTTAGATCAATATTAAGCAATGTAGAAATGATCTACAATGACAAGGTAGTGATCTTTGAGGGGGGGATAAATTTATGCAAATAAGTAACATTAACAAGGATGAAATAGGGATAATTAGATAACAAATACATGGAAATATGTGCAACAAGGTACAATGAAGATGCATATGGATTAATCCATGAACTAAACACGAGAATGTGTCACTTGTCAATATATTGTTGCACTAAGACATTTCCATCAAGGTGGGGATAAATGGGAAATTGTATGGATATAGAAACAATTAATATCTTAGTGAAAAATGGGTAACTAATTAATTGACTAAAATGGATGCTAACTTGTTTATATGCCACAACAAAATTAACTTAAGATCTAAGTAATAACCAAGTCTGGAATTTGATACTAACCATCCCTATCAATTAATTTTTTTGTGTGACAATTGTAAATTTTTATTTTTCATTACCTATCATTTTGCCTTTAAACAAAAATATTAAACTAGTAAAACCCTTTACAAAGTCATTTCTCATTCCAAAAAATACTCGAGGCATTGAATTTACACAATAGATAACATTGCATGCTAAACACAAAACTATAAAAAGTTGATTCACTAATTTAATGGTCATTTACAAAATTGTTAGTTGTACCTTCTTTACCACTAATAAGTTGTTAGAAATAATATTAAATTTAATTAATTGTGAAGAAAAGAAATGAAAAAATCTATTAAATAGAATTTTGAATATTAAAGTTTGTATCAATACCAAGATTATGTGCTTTTTTACATATGCACATTTCAAATAACAACATTTCAACACAGTGTGGTTGGGTATGACAAAGTGTAGGTTATAAAACTCAATGCATTTTGAAGCATGCAATTTGAAGGTTAAACCCATATGCCATAACATGTAGGTTAAAAACCAAAGAATGTTTTGACACCTCAAATTTCTTATAAGGTATTCATAATTATCATTGTGTTTTATAACCTCGACCAAACTCAGCCCAAACAAAGAATATTAAATTGTTGCTCAGAACATCGTCCAAATAACCATACATCTAGGTTTCTACATAAATCACCATGTCACATAAGAAATAAATGAAGAAAACAACATAAATGACTACTATATAAGAAACATACATCATACTATTGATGAAATGACTACTCATATAAATATAATTACAATCCCTCCAATTTCCATAGTCTTGAGTGGTTGCTCTGATTGCTACTATTTTTCCCCTAAATTCTATCTACTGATCGATTCCCAAGATTAATATTAAAATCTCTATAAAGTTGATTCACAATTACCGAACATATACATGCAGGTCTTCACTTTAACTTGGATAACATATGAAGAAAAAAAAAGTTTTTATGATAAAAGAGTGCATCATGACACCAAGATTTTGAAATTCATTAACACAAGATACAAAAAAAAAAAAAATGTTGTGAAGCAATGTATGTGAGGAATCTTTTTGTACATATAGAATTCTCCAAATATTCTATTAAAGAAAAATGACATGACTGTTTATATGAAGACTAAACACAATATTCCCAGGGGCTCTACTAGTGCTACCCAACCACTCCACCATAACAATGTGAGCTAGGGCAACAATAACTAGTTGGCATTAGGATTGACGTGGCCTTGCTCGACATTCAATGACATTAACCTCCAGGTGTCTTGTTGCCTCATTCTACATTTTTGCCTCGAACGCCTTATGCGCATCCCTCATTCAAAATTCTTTGTGGTAATCAATCACAAGGCTTCTCTATTCGGGCTTTAATGGAGTTAAATGCATCAGTTGCAGGTTTCCATGGGGTAAATCTTATGACAAAGACTGATTCTACTGGAATTTAGAGGGAAAGATTTGGTTTGAAATCAAACACATCTGCACTTAAAACGGCTACAGGTATTAGATCGATTCACTGTCAATATGCTACCCATTCTTCTCTCTATTCTCTCCCTATTCTACACTTCAAAGCAAGAGGAAGAGACCACCTCTCCAATTGAGACTGAAACTGAACCACAAAGCAAGAGGAAGCGACCACCTCTCCAATTGAGACTGAAACTGAACCACAAGAAACCTACAAAAATGTAGTCATACAGATGGTTGTGGCCTCTCTAATGTCTGCCACCGTTGAGAGCTAGACGAGATCTGTGCTGAGAGCTAGTGAATACCCAACTTGCCTTCTATCCTCGCGAAAGTTTATGGTCAGCCACCTTAATCCTCTTTGGTGCCCTCGTCCTCATCCATTGAGAAACTCTCTCCTCCACCATTTCCTTTCACAGCAAAAAGAAGCATTTAGGGATGGACGCGGCTATTCTCCCACATGTACATCATTTTAAATTTCCCGCTTTTAAAAATCCCGCTTCATTTTTAAAACTCTCAAACTGAAATGTCCATTATCATGTCAGCGTATGGGGATGGTTTTATATGTTATCATAGACATACATTTTTGATATGAAAAACGGGCAGCTAGTTCACACGGGAAGGGAATCCCTGAAACGGCAAATCTGCAAACGCTACGGGAGAGGTGGGGTTAAGGGTGGGCGAACAGAAAGGGTGAGGTTAAGGGTGCGCCCGGCCACCTAAGCGGTCAACGCTTAGAGTGTGCCGGATAAGCCGTCCCCCAATAACACTGTTATCTGTCTCGTATATCATTTCGTTTTGCAAGCTTACAACCAGTGATGATATGCATTGGCTATGAATGTGCAACAGATCGGGCTTTATGTTTAGTGCTGACTCACTACCTCCGATTTAAGGAGAGCCGTGGCAGTTTTATTTAAAATCGTTTTGTTAAAACACTTTTTGTTCAGTTAAGTGAAAAGGTTTAAGCTGCCACGAATCTTATTTAGTAGTGGTTGAGAAAAAATGAGATGACTACTGAGCGAAAGGGCGCGGAGAGATGTTAGTATATATACAATTGAGTGATTGGTGAAAACACGTACTAAGCAAGGAATTGTGAAGATGGAGAGGAAAATGATAAAGGGTATTAATGTTATACCCAGCAGAGTGTTCACAAGTATGAAGGGATTCACAAGGATGACTTGTGGTATTATATTTTGTCACTCCACGCAATCCAGACATCATCACAAAGTCTGAAAAGAGTAGCATCCTACGAAGCAAAGTTGTGCCGAATGGGGTGGGTGAATGTGACTAGTTATAAAAATGAAATGGGAAGAGGTGTTCCTCAATTAACGGAGTTCCAAGAGACAGGAGAAGCAATAATAGTTACGTTGAGATCGGCATTCACAGCTTGGATCCCGACATACATCAAACTCGTCCATTCCTTTAGTGCAGCATATCGTGAACTTGGGGAGCATTTGAAGCAACATGCAGTGGTAACTTGTGAGAAGAATATCCTCATCCCCATCCAAACGACGCTGTGTTTGTTCAGTGAAGCTGACATTTAATATGCCATTGAGACAACCATGATAAGATACGCAATCCTGTGTACCAAGTGTCGTATACAGTTTAGTGATGGAAATATTGAACATATGCGTTTGAATTTATTGCCTCGCTATTGGAGCTCTTCAAGTGATGAGAGGGATGAGTCACGATGATCACTTTTGAAGGCTCTCAAGTGATGAGATGCGATCACTGGTCATCACTTTTTTTCCTCCTCTTCCACAAATTGGTTTTACCATAGATAATCAAATTATGATGATAAAATAAATTGTAATAAAGTGAATATATTGAAATTGTTGAAACAAAGCTTTAAATAAGATGTAGTATATTTTTAATGTAAATTGTACAGAGTATATATGAATATTTCCTAATGATGATGAGTTGAGACATAATTTAAATGATCAAAATTAAATTTTAAATAAACTATTTTAAAGTTTCTGCCTGTAAATTGTATAGGAGAGGAATTGACTTCATTAATAGGGTTGAAACCAGTGCTTACCAAATTGTTACATTCCTAAAATTAATTAAAGGAAAGAGTTCCTTATAAAGAGAGATCAACTAGAAGTTTGAAGCACTATGGTGGATTATTGTAAATTGCTTCTACTGTGACAAGAAACTTTAAAACACTTATTTACTTGTTATTTTCATTTCATAGAAGTAGACAACAGATTGGCTTGGCTTTAAATATAAGCTATTAGAACTAGGGATTACAAAGAAAGGAATGTCCAAGCATTTGTGTCATAACAAGGGTAATCAAACCTAGGGTAGGTAAAGCAAGGTTAGCAATGAAATTCATATAAAGATTCAATTTCTCATACTCATCCTTATATAGTTGATAAAGTATATGATTTCCTTTGTGATAATATTTAACATGCTGGATAGATGAGCAGGTGCTCCCCTAATGGTTTTCCCATTGATACCAACAAGAATGCATAAATGTGTTTCATATACCATTAGGTATGTTGATAGGGGAGAAGGATATGGTGGGTTTGGGGATGGACGACACTCAAAAAAATTAAGGGTGAGAATCCAACATCCCCATCATGCCTTCAAGAGAAGATGACCTGATCTCCCAATGTTAGAATCCTATGAAGGTGATAAGAGAGGGATCTCATGGAAAATAGAATTATATTCTATAATATGATACACATAAATTTATAATTTTTTACTTGGTTTCACTATAAAATTTTTACTTTTATTTTTTGCAATAAAGAGATAGCTTGTACCATGATTTGTGTGCTCTTATATAATTTTCTTAAGAAATAAATGTCTCTATATGTTATTTCTAATTACCCCATAAAATTGATAAATTTTTTTTAGGTCATAAGAAGGTGACAAAAGTTAGTTTTCATCTAGATAATGAATGGTAGGTAGTTGCACTAAGTTATATTTTAGGACCTACAAGAGAATATAATAAAAGAGATGTGGAAAACTGTGCAAATTATCTATTTATCATAGGAGGGGTAGCATAAGTAGTTAAGGAAATTGAAGGTGCTATGGTGTAAGCATGGTTAACCACAAAAATATTATTCTCAATTTCTTTTTTTAAATTATATAATAAAAAAATGAAGAACCTTGAGATACACCAATAGGAGCCCATGAGATTGGTGGCTCAAATTGGGTAAATATTTATTGGTAGTCATGAAGGGTTGTACACATATGTAGAAAGGATGGAAATCTCATCAATAATATCTTATCCCAAATAAGGGTTGTAGGTTTTTAATGGAAATCCTCTAGATGTCAAAATATGGGAGCACATGTGAAATTTAAGATAATAAAGACTAGTAAAAAATTAAAAACTTAAAGATTTAATGTGTACCTAGGGATATGTTATTAAAATGTATTTAGGTATATACCCATGGAAATTTCAACATTTGGCACACACCCCTTAAGTTATATATTAGGTGATGGGTAGGTCTTAATTGGGATTACCCCTTCATTATGTTATTAGAAAGTAGTCTATATAAAGAAGGTGAATATAATTATCATGGTATGTGTGGAGTATGATATTATATTTGGGATATTTTTGAGATATAGTGTTGAGTGTATTTCTTCATAAGGAGTATTTTAAAGTGTTACCCTACCTCACAAGTTTATTCTATATTTATGAATATTGGATATTACATCATCTTTCCCCATCTCTATTATACACTACATATTTATTATATGAAACAAGGAAAAAAATATAGGAGGATGGGATAGGTTAGGAGTAAAAGGGTTCACCACAATGGAAGGATGACCTAACACACCTATTCTTCTTTTAGTTTCATTAGAAAAGGATAGATCTCTCCCAAGGGCAGACTTTCAACCTTGAGGTGAGTCAACTCTATGGGGATGGGTGTTGGTGTGAATAAATGTCTTGTACCTAGTTAATTCACTCACTAGGGACTTAGGGGACATATTAACATGTTAAGTTTACTTAAGCTCTAATATTCCTTCTAGAAGGATGAGTTTTCATTTCTAGACTTTATCTTATCCTAGGTTGTTATGAGTTAGTTGTCTCATGTGATAGGATTAAGAAACTTTTCATGATCTTTCCTAATCCTATATTTCACCACCTTGCCTATATATACAAGGAATCATATGTACATTGTCACATTCAATTTGGCATTCTTGCATAATTAATGGTAGCATGATATTTTTGCCATTTATCTCTTGTGGAAGTTATTTTGTCTTGTAGGTGATCCTGTGGTGTTGAGGAATTCACCATAAAATCCTAAATAGTATCAAAGCTTCAATGTTGTAGAATTCTTCCCAAATATGAGGGACCAATCTTGGCGTGAAAGTTTTGTTAGGTGTGAGTTGGGGTCTTGAGAACCTTACCATTGAATCCAATGCATCAGAGAAAGTCAAGATCGACTTTTGTTTCATTAAAATTTGACATATTTTGTTAGATCTGAAAAGGTTTGAAGGAAGGGTTTCAGTTGCCAGATCTAGAGGGTAGCTAATATTTCAAAGATGTTTGGGAAAAAATAGACCCTAGCATCACATTTGGAAGGCCCGAAAACCTAAAGATCAACTACCAAATCATCAATTTTTGACACTTTCAGTTAGAGGCTGAGGAAATATATTTTAGGTTGTATGGTCATATAGATCCGTACATGGCTATACGGACCCATAATTTTTTTGCTTCGTTGCCCTCTACAGTTTGCAGAATATTCTAAGTCAATTGACATTAAATCATGCAGGGAATATTCTCTATGAAATTGACATATTTGGGTTCTCCTATGTCAATGTACCTTTCTACATTAGATTGTACATTACCTACATCATCACCCTTGTTGGGGTCCTTCTACATCATTTACTAGCCAAATTGGTTGTCATTCATACAACCTACGCATAGTCAAGTCGATATTTCTTTCGTAGGCAGTCAAACATTCACTCTGTATCACTGTTCGTGTACCCTCATCACATCTTCTATGGATTTTTTAAGGTCAAATCAACCTATCAAATCATTAGTTGGTACATGTCCATTTCTATTGGATTTTTTTTGATATATATTAAAGTTTTGTTGTTATCAACTTTTTTTTTTTAAAAAAATCTGTTGACCTTGCTTATTCATTATACTGGTTGACATAAAATTGCAACTAAAGGTTTATTTATTTGGTTTGACTGTCTACAGGGTGGGGTGGCCCATAGGTGGCATGTGGGAGTTGCCACCGAGGCTCCACCCCCACTTTGCCTGCCTGCCACCAATGGTTGGGGTGATAAAACAAAACTTCTTTTAAAAAATTAAATATATGCGCTTGAGGTCATATGCAGTGATTGGGGGTAGAATTTTTGTGCCAATTTAGTCTTAAATTTTGACCCTAGTTAGTCTGCAAAGTGCCTCTTTTAGGCCCTTTTTTCATTTTTTCATAACTTACAATCCAAGAGGTGAAATTTTGTAAACGATATATAATAAAAAAAATTGGCGTTGTGAATTTTACAATGGTGCAGGTTATCTTCAATTTTTTTTTGTGTGGCATTTATTGCTTGTTGAAATCAGATGTTGTTTTATGGATCTCAAGCTTATACCTTTTTTCCATGATCTCTAATTTTCATGATTCTTGTGGTGTTGGAAAGGTATTGAGGAGCTCTACATTGCCATCCATGCACTTTGGTGCAATTTTTATCTATGCACCTCATTTTAGTTCTAGATCATCTTTCAACAATTGTTGCTTCATAGATTCCAAAGTTATGCTAGTTTCTAAGTTTTCTAGTGTTCCTTGGCATTGGGTCTATTATTTTTTATCATGATTCTGACTTGAGTCCTTTAGTGACTATAATATGGTTTCTAGAAAAAAGAATTATCTTTCCTTGCTTGTTGGATTAAGGATTCTAGTGTTACTCCACAAGTGTGCTTCCAAATCTTCTTTGCAATAGGGTATTTCATTATGGGGGGTTATATGATCTCACCTATCATCCTTTGTGTGGATGGAGATTGATTGGATTTTTTATAGATATTATTATTGTATATATCTCTCTTTTATGGAGGAGTTTTGTCCCATTGGGTTTTCTCCTTTTATCTGTTTGTGAGAGATTGAATTTCAATTTGTACATGGATACCTAACAAGTCCTAGTATTCGAGAGTCATCCTTGTATCTTTGCATCATTTGCATAATAATCTACTCCCTAAGTTGCACTTAAGGGAAGGTGTTGTTGTCAATAAATATCTTGTGCCTAGTTAATTAACTCACTAGGGATTTAGGGGACATATTCACATGTTAAGTTTACTGAGGCTCTAATATTCCTTTGAGAAGGATGAGTTGTCATTTCTAGAATTTATCTCATCCTAGGTTTTTATGATTTAGTTATCTCATGTGATAGGATTAAGACACTTTTCATGATCTTTTCTAATCCTATTCACCACCTTTCCTAAATATACAAGGCATCATATGTACATTGTCACCTTTAGTTTAGAATTTTTGCATCCTTAATGATAGCATGATATTTCTGCCATTTCTCTCTTGCGGAAGTTATTTTGTCTTGCAAGTGATTCTGGGGTGTTGAAGAGTTCACTATTGTGAAATTTGATCGTCACATTTAAAGAATGTATTGGTGGTGGAGAACGATCTCATCATGCATATAGTCGCTACACCAACACCCCCCACACGATAGAGATAGATACAACCACGTACCATGTGTGATTCGTACTCACTATGTACCATGTTGATAAGCCAAGCTTACACGAACGAAGGGTGGAGGGCTCGAGGGACTCGAACTGATGACCAACGCTCTAATACCATGTGAAATTCAGCCGTCACACCAAAAGCACGTACTGGTGGTGGAGAAGGATCTCATCATGGACATAGTCGATACGCCAACAACTATAAACTCCTACAATAGGTGATCTCTAATTTTCTTTATGACAAAAAATGACTGAAATGCACTTTTGGGAGATGAAAATAAAATGCCTGATGAACTCAATTATTTGATGTAAAACTTGAAAGGTAGAGTGAAAGAATAGCGCAAATAGAAATAGTAATTTTTTGGTAGATTTGAGAAGGGGAAATTGATGTGTATATATCATCAAAAGTGGTTGTTGAGTGTCTTGTCAAGATAGATTCACCCTAGTTCAAATGGGTCTCTATACAGGGGCCCAAAATCTAATTTCATAGTCCTTTGATTCTAGATCTTAGCTCCCAATTTCTCCAGATTCCATTATTAAAATGTTAGAAATAAAATCTGTAGGTGAGTTTTCATGGCTTGACAACTTTGATAACAACTTTGAAAACTTTGCAAAATTGCACTTTTAATCCAATTTCAGTCCTTCTTCACCTACAAATTTGCACATATAAAGAGAGGGAAAAATATTTGTTTTTGGGTGAATAGGGGTTTTCCCTTGGTCTAACCCTGATTTGGTAATTAAACCTTGATAATGAAATGATGATAAATTAAAGGAATTTGATGAATGAACAATGCTATGCCACAACTCACTAAACCGTTAATGACCACCCTTAGAGGATTGAAGTCTAACACATGTCTCTAGGAAGCTTGATCTTGCATGAATTGGCTTGAATGATTACTTGATTTCATGCTTGAATGCTTTCTTGAATGTTTGAAACCTACATCATAATGAACACAGATGAATCTTGACATGTTGATATGATATTGAATGCTGCTATAGATGACTAATAAATCTAATCTTCATACTCTTGACAATAAGATTTTATCTTAGGATTGATCTTTTAAAGTCTTAACATTTTAAGGGGCGAGGGACCTAGATCGATTGGATAAAGCATCCTGTTGCAGACAAGAGGTCACAAGGTCTAGTCTCCCTCCAAACTTGTGGTACCGGAGGGCGTGTTGAGCCAACACCATCGGTCACGTGAAATTTTTTTACTAGGTGCACTGCAGTTTATAGGGGGACAAATACCTAACTGATTCCTACAGTCTAAAAAAAAAGTTTTAGCATTTGAATTGATAAAATAACTATGTATTTATAGGTGTTTATCTAATTTCCTAAAAAATTAGATTCCATAAACTGACATTTGAAACTTGAATTTGAATCATTAAAATACCACCAAAAAATATTAAAAATAGGGTCTTGGCACTTAAGGAGGACCATTAGCCCTTGGGTGAATGGGTCTTTAAACCTAAATTTGGGACACACAAATTTTTAAGGTGTTAAAATTAATGTTAGCATTTGTTTAATGTTGGTTTCCTTTTCAAAAAATAGGAATAATAAGGCTTGGGAATGCATAATTTAGGTCATTAGAATCTTAATTAAGTCCAATTAATTAAGGGGATACAAACATAGTGTGAAAATGTAAAGAGTACATTTTCTACACTACATTTATCCCCAAGTTTAGTGAGAGTATGAGCCCTATGTCAAAATCACACTAAAGTGACAAATAAGTCAAGAGAAGGTCTAGTGAAATTCTTAAAAATATTAGATGACAAAGGATCAAGGAGGATGATCAATCCCAAGATCAAAGATCCCATGGAAAACCAACAAAGGCACAAGAGAAATACGATACAACAATGAAACAAGATATAACACAAACAATATTAAAATTAATTTAACAAAAGATGAACTAACAAGTTGTGTTATTCCAAGTCCATCAAACTTGCTCACATGGATCCATAGGAAAGCAAGTTGTGTTATGCTAGGTGTTCATGTCAAACATTCTCACAAGTGCAGTCTGGTATACACTTAGTGACCCAAAACAAGTGAGAAACACATAAGTTCTATTGTAGTCTAATATGCACTAGGTCTGTACCCACAAAACAAGTGGTAGTGGGAAATTCATGCCAAGTCTACAGGCTCCCATATGTCAACAATACCAAAAGTTATACTCTCTTATAAATTTGATAAGGCACCACATATGACAATCACGAGGGTAGCAAGATACATTGTGCTAGACACTCATGAAATAAAGGCACCACCAAGAAAGTTATGTTATGGTTAGTGGAAATAAGTTTTGGTTTAATATAGTCAAAGGGGTTTTTCTTAGTTCATGAAAGGTCTCAATTTAGGGAACATCATGCTCGATATCACCATCAAGAGAGGACTAGTCAAGATTTAAAATATTCACACCTTAGGGAATGTAAGCCATAGCATTGTCACTAAGAGGAATGCCATATGCCAAGAAAGGTCATGCTCTTGAAGGACATCAATCCCAATGTCACCAACAAGAAGACACATTATGTGAAATAAGAATACCACACTTTAAGCAATAGGTCACAACATCAAGAAAGCAACAAGTGGGAGGCATAATGTCCCCCACCTTAAAGAAATTTCTAAACACCATGTTGTGAGCAATTACTTTAAGGTAGAATATGATAAAATATAATAGATGAAAGAGACATGAGAGCTTATTTGGAAAGCCCTATTCCAAACAAATTTTCCAAATAAAGCTACATCATGAAAAGGAATTTGCTCTACATATGCAATCCTAAGATAACACATAAGGGATCCATGGATTTGGGGTCAATGTATGTTTTTCTACAGTGATATAATTGAGTTTGAAATCATCATCATTCCCTAAATAACTCATGGAACAACAAGCAAAAAGGAAGAATGACACATAAAGAGAAAAGATAAAGGATAAATTTTTTGGGTCAACATGGAAGAGACATAAATGTCTCAATGCTTTGTATTATCCCCAAAACAAAAAAACAAGAAAAATGAAAAGATAATGGCTACGATAGATAGAAGAATGAAGATACAAATAGAAGAATGTCACAACAAATTCAGTTCCTTTGTATCCTTGCACCTACAAAGTGATTTGAGGGTAATCCAAAGTAGGCTCAAAAACATAGAGACATGCCAAGCAACATAGTACAAGGGATCACATTATGCACATGTGATCACACAAAGAACATGAATATACATAAATCTAATATTACACATGTGAGCTGACCTAAAGCAAGTCATTTTTATCCCAATCTTGTTAAAAATATACAAAAGGTGGATGACTATCCAAAGGGGCAACCATAAGTGTCATTCTAGGACAATCACTAGGTTCATCATGTGGTGATGCACTCTCGTTAGGAGGATCATCATGGTTGTTCTCGTCTAAGCTCTTGGAAGAGGAAAATAACAAATTCAACTCATTATGCACTTCCTCGTCAATTTTAACAATCTCATCATCATCCAAGTTAATCACAATAGGAGGTCTAATGATAATGTCCATAGAGGTTTCCTGTTTTGGTTGTGGAAAAGGTGGAGAATCATCATGCTTTGCTTGAGTTAAATTTTGATCTTGATTTGGTTATTTTTTTTCTTCTTTTAACTTACGAGCAATAGCATGATGTATATGTCTATGCTCTTTATCATTTTGGTTTCTTTTTACATGGTTTTCAAGTTGTGATTTTGTAGGAGTGGGTTTATCAACCATAGGTTTCTTTTGTTCTCGTAAGGAAGGAATGGAAGGAACTATTGAGAGTTGGTCAACCACTTCTCTTTAGGTTTATAAACTTTTTTTTTTTTATCTTAGGAGGCACAATGGGAATTGTGTTGTTCTCTCTTGGTATCTTATAGGAAATGGGTGGAGGATTTGACATGGATTTGTCTTGGTTACTTGGAAGAGATTTTGGTTCAATCATGGTCGCATTAATGATAGGAGACTCAATCATGGGTTGAGGGATATTGCTAAGAGATAATTTTTCTATGCACTTTGCCTTGAAATTTTGATAAGATTTGAAAAAGAAGTCCTCATGAGGCTTAATAGTTTCCATATGTTCGATCCAAAATAAATCTAATGATAAATTTCTATGGAAGGACATAGGATTATAGCCACAATGATGCATAGTGAAAATTTCATTACCAAATGGAAATTTTAAGCATTTATTCACTACTAACAAGATGCCATCTGTGGAGCGTAGCCATGGATAGCCTAACTTCACAAAGAATCAGTTTGATGATGAGATGATGGAGAATGAGATGTATTTAATTGCATCGGTCCAACTTGTGAGGGGAGAGTGATCAAACCTATCGTAGGGAAATAAAAACCATTATGTGTTTTGATCCATGCTTTTGATTGTTCATAAGAATCTTGATAAATTTCATGCACAAATAAGAATTCCTTAGTGATCACATTCTCTACACACACGATATCAATTAATATCCCATGTTGGTAGGCTTGTCATTGATTCTTCTAGCTTTGTAAAGAGGAACATTAGGTGCATGTTTAATTATGTCATTTTGTGAGAAAGCAATGTCAAGAGAAATTTTGGTTTGGCCCTTACAAGGTTGAACATCAATGAGGTTAATCATAGTGTGTATATCATCCCCATTATCAATATGTTGTTATTAGTCATGTCTTGTATATTGTCAACATTCATCACATCATTCTTGGTGTCACTAGCTTTAACAAATGAGATGTTATGATTTGGCATTGGATTGATAAATATTTGCAAATTTTGGTTGTGTGGAGCAATAGATTTATTTTTTTGATCATTAACACCACCAATCTAGATGTGATTGAAATCAATGAGGTCTTGCACAAGGTTTTTAAGATGCATGCATCAGTTTGTATCATGTCCATTTTGTTAGTGATAATGGAAAATGGCATTTGGATTATAGTTCAAGGGTAAAGGATTAGTAGGATTAGGGGTTCTAATAGGAGGTAAGGTAATTAAGTTATCCCCCAAGAGTTGCAACATCATGAAATGAAGGGTATTAGGTAATAGAGTAAATTGTCTATTCTTGTCCTTGAATTGATATGGATTTTTTGTTTTTATAGCAGCTACTTGAGATTGAACTTGTTGATTTGTTGGATGCAGATTTATTTGTATAAATCCCTTATTCTATTTCGTGAATGATTGGAAATTGTTATGAGGCACAAATCCAAACTTTCAGGACGGTTAGAGGAAGTTTTTGCTTCACAATGTCTAATCAGATTTTGATAGTCATACAAAGCCATGCACAAGTGAGTGAAGGAAGGGAATCTCATCATCCCAAGCTTATCCTAAATATTGGTTTGCAATTTTTCAATGAAAATTCTTTGAAGATTGGAATCAAGAATCTTAATGTTGATTTGTGAGTAGAGCAATTGGTATTGTGCTAGATGAAATCAGTGGCATTTTTATCCCTATTTTTTTTACATTGCATTAAATTTGGTAAGGCCATCTTGGGACCAATATGAACTTAAAAATGGTTGAGGAAGGAATCAACAAGTTCATTGAATGAACTAATTGAATTATCCGATAGGGAGAAAAACCATTTCAAGGTTGTGTCTTTCAATGATCTGGAAAAATCTTAGCCAAGAGCTTGTCTTCGAAATTGAAGTCACTATATAAGGTTGAGTATTTCGAGAAATGGTTGCTAGGATCTCCTTTACCACCATATTTCTCAAATCTAGGAATCTCTATGTCTTGTGGAATTAATTATTTTAATATCTCCAATGATAATAAGTTTTGTTTGACATATTGTGAGGGTAGGCCACTTTTATTTTGGTTTAATGTGGAAATTTGTTGTTGGAGGGATGAATTTTTTTCCAAAAGTCGGTTAAGGACAAAATCATTGATTGTGTTTTGAGATGGAGGTGAATAAGGTGGAGGTGTATACATGTGTTGGGAGGACAAGTGAATTGAAAGTTTGTGAGAGGTGATGGATTAGGAGATATGATGTTTAAGTTCACAAAGCTAAAAGGATTCCCAGTGGACATACCCAAAGTTGGATTGACTTTGCTAGCCAGTTTTCTTGTTGTAGTGATAGTTGAAGGAGTGTATGTAGGAATATAGGCCATAGTTGTAAGGGGGGAATTTGATTTCCACCTTGACTTTGAGTGTATCCCAAAGTTTGAGCACAAGTGTACTTTGATAAATTGAAGAATATCCTTGATATTTCAATTTAAATAATCAAGAAGTGACAACCTTGGAGACAACAAAATAATATTTTCAAAGAAATTCAACAAACAATTGACACCATAATTGGATCACCAAATTTATGCATTCTTCTCCATTACATAATTTGAAAAGATTTTACAATGTACAGCATGATATTTATTTCGGCAACAGTTCACCCTATCCAACTACCTAACCTACTTATTTCTCCTAAATCCCATAAATCTCCTTTCCTTCTTTTGATTTTTTGAAATATATACATTATTTTAGGGTTACAACCCTTTACATTATTCATTTGAAGAAACTCTTCATTTTGATGCAGCTCTTTGTTGAATTATTTTCGGCAAAATAAAATATTTAATTAATTGTCTTTTGGAAAATTAAATATTTTAATTAATCTTCATCATTTTGGGAAAAATAATCAATTAATCTTCCACTGACTTTAACTTCTCTGTCTTTGAATTCCCATGAAAGTTAACCTCAATAATTATTATTATCTTCACTTTGGTAGCAATTTTCACGCTCAATTTTACTCGTTATACATTTTCACCACGCTCCTTGGGTAAAAATAATCATCTTTGTTAATCCCTTCTTTATTTGCTCCCTTGTGAAATTTATCTTTGATTCATTACATCTTTTTTTCTATGAAAATATTATTTTCCCCCTTTTGCATTTGTATTTCTCACTTAAACAAATATCTTCTTGGAATAATCACCCATTTCTGGCTGGTAATTCCCTTGGTGAAAAAATATTATATCTCCCAATGTAAATATTTTGTAAATTTCACCTTTTGTACATTTGTAGGAAAAACAATTATTTACCTTATAACTCCCTTTGTTAAAATATTTTCATATTTTAGTGAAAAATATTTTACCTCATGAAGTAAATTTTCCATCTTTCCACCTTCACCTTTATTTAGTAAATTCTCACTTTATTACTCTCGCCATTTAATTCAAAAATCTCTTCTTTATTTTACCCATATTGTGTCGGATAGAATTCTTTTGAATATTTATTTCCTCCTTCAAGCTATTGGAATGACAAGCTCTCACGGATAAGACTTTAATCCGACTTTGATTCTCTTGCCGATAAATCTCTTCATTGCTTATTTATTTTCCAAATTTTTTACAAAGTTTAAACTTTATAAAATATTGAATAATTTAGGGTTTTGAAAACATCCATATTCATTTTAAAACATACCTAATGTTTTAAAATATATGTCATTTGAACTTTAGAACTTAAGAAAGAATTTTTCAATTTCGGCTGGAGAGCAAATAAATTAATTTCACCACGGGCACACGGAGCATCCTGGAGCCATGAAAATTTGCAAGGGACTGTGATCAATTATTTTGGAAGTGAGTTTCTGATAGATTTTGAACAGCTCACCAAATCAAAGTACTTCCTTTGTAAACTGACCCTGTTGGAGCATGTAGTGAGAAAAATGAAATTTTAAATTAATGCACCAAATGACCTCAGAATTCAATGAATTTGAATTTGGAGATATTTGAGGCCAAAACACCAACTGGGTCATCCTTAGAATTTCAAAATTTGTAACTTTTTTCGGAGCGCCAAATCTAGCCTGGGGCAATTGCAAAACAATTAAAAAACATACCAGAACTCCTCCGACGACCATGAAAATGCATATACATGTTGAGTTGTGATAAGAGAGTATGCTCATCAAATGGTTTGGCATGAATTTTTTGGAATTGCAAATTATAAATTTCCAAAGTCGCTTACTCAGCATTTTCTGAAAATTACCACTGTCAAGCTCAATTATAACCCTCCATTTGCCCGTTTTGAAAAAATATCAAATGTGATCTTGAGAGGCTATAAATTTGGATGTTAGCTCATTTAGGAATGGTGAACATGTGTGCAAGAGGGTTTTTCACCAACCATCACCGTTTATGAAATATCAAACACCAAAGTTGATCATGTTGTAGCTGTTCTACAAATGCAGTTTCCAAACTGTGTAAAATTCAATTGGTTTTGGCTTTGCAAAAATATCAAATGATGCCCTAGAGATCTGAAAATTGGCATGGAGGTAGAATTTGGTGTAGAGAATTGAAGGAATCAACCAGTTTGTTATTATCATTATTCATTTGCTAAATATTCACCCTCAAAATTGACCACTTTAACAGGATTTTCATTGTGCTAACAGAAGATTTTCTTAAAAACCCTTCAACTTGGCCTTCTGAAACTTTGTCAAAACTGATCGTATGAAGCTAAAAATTGGCGTGCACATTCCCACATGGTAGATGAACATGTATGCAAAGTGGTTTGGCATAAAAACTAACAAATCTAAAGTTATGATTTTTCAAAATGAGTTACATAAGCAGATTTTTCAACTTTACTTCTGAATGCCAAAATCAATTCTTTGAATATGGGAACCTAAAATTTGCATGAAATTTTAGGCTCCAGTGGATCTCTGATTTTCTTATGACAAAAAATGATTGAAATGCAATTTTGGGAGATGAAAATAAAATACCTAATGAACTCAATTATATGATGTAAAACTTGAAATGTAAATTTAAAGGATAGCACAAAAAATAAATAGCAATTTTCTGACAGATCTGAGAAGGGAAAACTGATGTGTACTTGTCACCAAAAGTGGTTGCTGATTATTAGTTTGGTACATCTTGGTACAATTTTACAGACCTGCTTTTTAGAGTTGGAATTTGATGGTGACATGCACATAGGTTTTCTTCAATTTGGGGACATGGGTTGACACAAGTGGAGACTTGGAGTCTCATATGCATGATAGTTGAGTGTAGGTACAACATAGGTTATGATTATGGTTTCATGAATATGCAGGCACATTTGTGCATTGACACGACATGATCATGTATGTAGTTGTTTGGTGGTGATTTGGTTTGGTGTTAGGAGGTTATTCTTATATCCTTGATGCTTGATTAGTTCCTTGACTATGGTTACTCATTTGTGGACATGTTTGGAAAATTAGATCTATGGTTTATTTTTTGTTTGAGTCTTGATGTCTATATGATTTATCTTCTTTGATATCATAGTTTTTAGGTTACTAATGTGATGATGAGTTTGCATGATTCATTGTTTTGATCACGAGTTATGCAGGTGTGTGGGTTGGCCACTCATTCATTTTTAGTGGGATGACTTGGATGTGGGCTATCTATATCTATGAGATTGGTTTAGTGTTGATGCGTATTTTGTTAGTTGGATGTGTTTGTGGTTATTTTTGTATTGGTATGTTATTTTGGGATGAAAGGATGGATTATTAGAGTACCTGATCAATTAGTTGATAGGACTTGTAACATGTGGTTTGATCATAATGTTATGATATATTGGTTGCATTTCATTGGTTATATACTTTTCTTGGGAGCTTTTGACAGTGATGATTTGGCAATGTTGGATTGATTTGTGATGGTTTGATGGCAGTTGTATGTATCCTCTTAGCTTGGAGATCTTGGTTCTACTTGATATTGATTGGTATTTTAGTTGTGTGTGTGGACTTAGATGATCTTCATGGAGGATATGGTTGCCATGATGCCATGTGTAGCTTAGTATCATGGTTCAGTGGGTGTTGTTGACAATGATGTGGTCTCATCATTGGTGATGTGTTTGATATTATGTCATGGTTTAGTTTTGATGCTAGCTTAGAATTTTGGCATGATATAGGTTTACTTGAGACTTGGATGTATGCATTGTTGTATTTGATCTCCTACGAAGAGTGTTGGGAAAGTGAGTCTCAACCTTGCAATTATATAAAGGTTATTGCTAATAGGATATATATATATTTCCTAGTTACACCGATAGGTGTAATATACAATAGCATCAAGGGGGAGGAGTGGGATGTGTGTAAATAAATTTTTGTTAACTTTTTCATGAAACTACTAAAATGGCTGACATACATTAGATAAATGATACATTATAAATCTAGACCATTATTTATTAGGTTTTAGATCTAATGGTGGATATTTTGTTGGTTTGTATTGCCCTAGAATGTAACCCCATTTTATGAGGGTGTTGTATTACGGTTTTTGGAGAGACAGTGATGTATTTTGAGAGTCTAATAGTAGTCGTGTTGTCTCTTGATCTCTGAGTGGTGATACTTCTGTGTGAAGCTTTCTCTTCGTGTATATTGTAATCTTTGTGATATACTAAATAATATATTGGGTGGATTTTGGAGTATGAGGTTTTTCTCCTGAAAGGGTTTTTTCCATGTAAATCACTGTGTCATGGTATGCATGATATTTATGTTTATTTCTATTTAAGTTTCTACAACTATTAAATATTTGTAAAAGTTTTATATTATTCTCCTCTCAAGATTCGTGTAGGAAGTTATTCCACCACCTTCGCTTCCTTACAAGTGGTATCAGAGCTTGATCACCTTTGGTTTCCATTGTGGGTTGTTGGGTTTTTTGGACTAATCCAGGTTTTAGTAGGAGCTTGTGCAGAAGAGATTTTGCGATCTTGTTGCAAGAATGTTTTAGATGGAAAGTTTATCAAGGAGAATAGAGGTGGATAAGTTTTCTGGAAATAATTTTGAAATGTGGAAGATGAAGATGGAGGATCTATTGATAGATTGAGATCTATGGGATGCTATTGATGAGAATGTTTCAAGGCCTACAAATCCCACTCGGGTTGCTTAATATGATGTTATGGACTATAAATCCAAGGGTATAATCAGATTATGCTTGGTAGAATCTGTTGGCATATGGCTTCTAGTGTTGTCATTTATGGTAATTGAAGTCATTATTTTGGGACCCGCAGATCAGAATTTGCTCATACCAGTAGGAAAAGTAGAGAATAGAGTAGGCTTGGGCAAAAGCATAAGAAGAATAGAGGTATCGAATTAGTTTGTAGATATGTATGCTTCCACTTGGGATCATCATTTTGTGTGGATCCAGGAGTAGTTTGATAAGCATATATGTTGATGCGAGGGGAGCATCTAGTGGTGTAAGGGCAATCTTGCATCACAAAAATAGTTAAATTTTAAGTTTTTAGGTTTTAGATGTTTTATATTTTTGGATACCCTTTTAAGTCATAATAGAATTTAGTATAGTTTTATTTTCTATTCTGGGTTGAAAGATGTGTGCAATTTTAGTTTCCTAAGTGCACCCTGAAAATCTTTGAGTTAGATTTGAGGCACTTAGATTTTCGAATGGCCTTGAAACTTGAGAAATTGGCATAGCAAACTTTGAGTCGTTATTGACTTGAGACCTTTCCAACTGGTTCAAAGCAGTTCATGAAATTGAGTCCCGGATCAAAGTTATAGCCACAGTGTAGAAAATACAGACCCGAAGATGCACATGCAATAACTTTTATCCCTGAGAAAAGAAGATGGGAACAAAACAAGCAAAGGGTGCTCTGAAGCTGAAAAATGTATTCATTGAGAGAAAGATAAATTACAATGATGAATCCTTATAAAAAGGATATTGTGCAACCCTAAAAGAAACCTAATATAGGTAGACATTTAATGAGTGGTATAATTTATTAAATGTCACAAAATGCAAACTAAAGTGAAATCTTAAGAGAGGAATAAAGTTAATTTAATCAACATGATTAAATTAAAACCTTTACTCTAACACCCCTCCTTAAGATGAGCAAAAGTGCAGTTACAAACATGTGCAAGAAAGCAAAGGTAACTACAATGCAAGAAAGTAAACTTGGGTCCCGGCAACAAGGCCTGATCAGGTACCCAATTACAGCCAAATCTCTGTAAAGTGGAGCGGAGAAAACCTCATGGGAAAACTCTGCTCCAAAGAGATGGAAAGAAATAAAATGCTAATATGAGGAAGGATAGGAGGTGGATAACATAAGACCCCCATAGACAACTTCTATCATATAAGTACATGTACAATGGTCTCCATAGGAGGAAAAGAAAGAGACTAGAAGGCCCCCCCACAATGAAGCAACTCTTGTCGCACATATGGATGCCTGAGGTAGAATCCAGAAAGAGATCCTGAAGCGGCATATAATATTCCTCCCCTTGGGAAGAAATGGATCCAAAGGACGAAGATGAAGAAACCCTATGAAGAGAGAAGAATCAATCTGTCTCAAGATGTGTGCCATAATAGGATGCTGAAGAATCTCTCTGTCTGAACTGAAACAAAAGATGTCAAATCCAAACTGAATGGAAGACTCAAAAACTGCAACCTCTGAATGCACGGATGATGGTGGGCTAACAGCTGGAATATGGCTGTCAACAAAGAGGAGCTGAAAATCCTCAAAGTAATCCTCCAGATCTGCAATATAGGACTCTACAAACAAAGACGAAATGCCTACAAGATAAGAATCCCAAGTAGCCATGTTTGAAAGATGTATGATGTCCTGCTTAGCTGAATCAATAGGAGCCAAAGAAGAGGCAATATCAAACTGATCAAGAACAACAGGAGAAGATGCTGATACAAGTATAATCTCAGTCTGAAGAGTAGGAACTATGAGACAATCCTCTGATTCATCAGAATATGTAAGGGTGTCTAAATACTGAAGTTCCTTTAAAGTATCATGATCAAAAGGTGTGTTATCTCTCCAACCAATGGGTACAAGACAATCTGAAGCAGGATCCTCTGGGAATAGAGAAATACTGGGGTCTCCATAGATCTCCCAAAGACATGCCCAAAGTGGGTGAGGACAATCAATGCCCGATATAGCCCACACAGTGTCAGAATCAACACTAGAAAAAATAACTCCTACTATGTGATTTCTAATGATATCCCAAGCTAGTTTTCCCTCTAAAGTTGCTGGTTCAGGTATGAGATCATACAAATAAGGCAAAATATTAAGCCACCTACAGTGTGTAAGTATGCCCTTTGCCCATGACTCATAATTACCCCGTTCCAGAAAAACAACTGAAGGGTGAGTAGAAAAACCCATGATAACTCTTCAAATTAACAAATCTGAGACTAAATAACCTCAATAATGATAAAGCAGATCAAATAAAGCCATCCCACGCAAACAGATCATTTCCAGGTACCAAAATGTCCAAGTAATTGACAGATGTGTGAAAACACAAAAAACTGAATAAAAAGTACCTGGGGAAGATTCTGGAAAAATAAATTGCAGATCTGGAAATTTCACAGAAATACCTTTCCAACGCCTATTTGTTTACGAAAAACAGAGTCCGTATGCAAAAGATATGGCTCCGGGAGTGCAAAAAGTTTGTTCTGATTTTGACTGAGGAAAACAGCATCAAAATGGAAAAACCAGGAAATCAGACCTGATCTATCAGAACGGCGCCGGAACCAGCTTTCCAACGCCTATTTTCATTCGAAAATACGAGCTAAAACGCCCGAGATATGCCCGTTTTACTAAAAGTACTCATTTAGGCTTTAAACCAAAAATATTCAGCTGAACCTTCATGCACGAAAATTGAGGCAGAAATCAAAAAGCCACGAAAAATGAGGCAGCTCAAAATTGATGCAGCGACCAAAAAGATGAAATGAAAATCGTCTTGTCCGTACGGATCCCTACAATCGTACGGATTTTTTGGCCATTATTTGAAATTCCCCAAAAACACTAAAAAATCAATTTTCAGCAAACCCTATCATATTTTATATGAAAATAGGGGTTTTTGGGCTTTCTGAGCGCACCCATGAGGTCCGCTTTTCACTAGCATGCACTATTTGAGAGATCAAAATTAGAAAATTTCTTAAAATGATGGAAAACCCCTCACGATCGGCAAAAGCTGGAGATAAGAGGCCCTTGCGACTTCATGGTGATATCTTCAAAAGAAGCAGATCATCCCTGATTTAGACTCACGATACCATGTAGAAGTTGAGAAAGCCACTTGAGACCCGAAGATCACTGCATGCAAATAACCTATCCGAAAGAAGAGAGATGGAGACAAACAAGCAAAGGGTATCTAAAGAAAAATGTATTCATGTAGAGAAGATAAATTACAATGATGAATCCTTATAAAAGGATATTGTGCAACCCTAAAAAGAAACCCTAATAGGTAGACATTTAATAATTAATATAATTATTAAATGTCACAAAATGCAAACTAAAGTGAAATCTTAAGAGATGAATAAAGGTAATTTAATCAACATGATTAAATTAAAGTACTTCTCTTTAGGAAGTTGGGGAGCACTAAAAGATACAATTGCAATGTTCTTTTGAAATTTGAACTTCAAGTTGTAATTTTTTGGCGCCAAACCACCTAAAATCAAAATTTGAATGTTGTTTTGGCTCCAAACTAAAGAGGAGCTCTATTTATGGGCGGGTTTATAATTTTTGGGTAACTTTTTGGGGACAAGCTAGCATATTGCGAAAGGGTTATTTTGTAGCTTTTTGTAACTTGCATGTGTTGTAGAACTTGGGAGTTTGAGATCCTCTTGCATGTAAAAGCTCCATTTACGAATAATAAGTATTCTCTTGTTTGTGGGTTATTTTCTAAGTCTGGGCTCGCCCTCATCATATGTTACCTTATTGGTAAGTTTTGTGATGTTGCATTAATCGTTGTACGAGCTTGGAGATCCGACAGGATGTTTTTCTGTTCATTTGCTCATTGTGGCCAACTTAGTGAATGTAGCATGTTGTGGATGTATAAGGAGTAATTGTTTAATTGTTTCTTGTGTTGAACATTTTGTTTTGGGTCCTTACTATAGTTTGGCCGACCTTGATGGGTGCACATTAAATATGATTTGTGTTTTGAGCCGACCGTTGGAGAATATTTCATATTTTGCTGAAGTTGACTTGGAGCGATTGAAATATTGTACCAGATATATATAAGATCAATAATTCATTTTGATGTATATATGTGTGTGCGAGTGTGTGTATAGAGCAAAGAAGATGTGTGTGTGAATATCAAAAAATCATTTGAGTGAATTTTTCTTGAGCATAAGAGGATTGTTGTGAATTAAGGTAGAATAAAGTAGAGCTAAGTGCATAGTTTGACAAGAGGTCTAGAATTTGGTACATGAGCTTCACCGAAACTGAAACCAAGCATTTGTAAATGCTATCTTCTCAGTTCAACATTTTTTGTAATCCAAACATTTTGTAAGGTAGTGAGCCTTCCTTATTTTGAATAGTGAGCTCTAGGTAGTGTGCTTGAATGCATGTGCATTCCCTTTTCTTCATACTTTTAATAGAGTATAAATTGTGGATTAATATCCACCGTGGTTTTTACCCCAATAGGGTTTCCACGTAAAAATATTTGTGTTATAGTGTTCTGATTGTTCCTTTCATGTGCTTGCATCTTTACTTCTGTTTAAATTTTGTAGATGGTTTATAATCTGAATTGAAGTTTAAATATTGCTGAACATTGATTCACCCCCCCTCTCAGTGTTCCTTGAGTCCAACAATTGGTATCAGAGCAAGGTTCCTCTATAGAAGTTTAACAATTTGAGGTGGATCATGGAATACAATGGACTCTGGTGGTCTTCAACAACAACTTATGGTGGCACTTGATGACCTTGATTAGTTTAAAGCAGAAGTCATGGAATTAAAAGAAAATCTTCAGGATGCTGAATAATTCATTCAATCATTGAAGGAAAAAATCAATGAGTCAAGAGAAAAGAGGAAGGAACTATGTGATCAGCTGAAGTAGAAAGAAAAGAAAAGCTTGGAAGATGTCCACCTGAATCAGAACCTAAAAGAAATAACCGAAGAATGTGAAAAACTTTCTAGGAATAATGCTACTCTAAAGCTTGAGATGGAATCTGTGGCGATGAATCTAACTAAGGAGATTGAAGAAAGAAAGAAGAATGAGGAAAATCTGGCCCAGTCCTTAAAAGAAAAAATTGAGGAATCCAACAGAGTTAATAGTGGATTCATTCAGCTGGAAAATGAACTACAACAATCCAGAAATAATGAACAAGAGCTTGAAAGATAGATAGTTATTCTTAGAGATGAACTCACTACTGAAAATGAGTACAAGGAGAACTTAAGGATCAGTTCTACTAAGCTTAATGAGTTGAATAAAGGATAAAAAGATGCAAATGATAAGTGAGGGCTTGGCTATGAGAAAGGTGAAAGCTCCGAATCTGAACATAAGGATTCTAGATAGAAAATTCAGATGAACAA
>VDFB02353685.1:0-32843 GCA_007258455.2 Sequoia sempervirens
AGGTTTCATTGAAACCCTAGGTACTTAACCATAACCATTAGAATTTAAAGCTTAAATTCATATTTTATAACTTTAAACCCTAAATACCTAACTACCTTAAACCTAAAAATAAATTAAAATTTTGAAGAAAATTCCCTAGGGCCTTACCTCTTTTGGTGTCCCTAATTCAATGAGAATCAAATAGATAACAATTGAAGAAGTGCCTTGGAGTGTGCCCTAATTGATCCAATATTTGATAATGTCCAAATTTGCATCTATGCACTGAAAAATCCAAATCAGCAATGTAGAGATGCAGCAAAAACTATATATATATGTATATAGAAAAAACCAAATAAATTGGTTAACCCATAAACAAATTGTGATTTATTAAGCCTCAAAAATCAAGCCCATTTCAACAAAAGGAAATCAGCAATCCAATCTGAATTGGATTTCCTTTCATCCCATATGGCAATTAATCACAATTTATTCCAGATTTCTGCTTCTTCACAAGGGATAGACTTCCTCCCAAGTTGAAGGTGTTGAGGAGAGTTGTATTCTCCAAAACAACATGTTCAACGTGGGGCATCTGGCTAACAATCTAAGCAGTGCTTGATACCTTGTAATTAGGATGGCAGACATCTTGTAAATATGGGAAGGAAAACTATTAGTTTTACAAACAACTACAAAAAATATGGATGACAATCTCAGCTATGTAAGCAAAGCCTAGTTGCGAGCTAGACCCCTTGTTGAGATATTACATGGTTGTGCATATGATCAATTTTGTAGAAGCATAACCTAGATCATTCATCATTTCTTGCATTAGCTTGATCTGGTTCTCAGCATGTCTAAGATAGAATTTGTTTAAGAGTGTTAGTATGATTGAAAAAGATCAGTTCAAGAGTGCTCATGCTCACTGATTATTGTGAGGATCCCCTTGTAGCTTTACGATACATTCTAGATCAAAAATAAGATTAAGAAAGAATATTCAACGAGGTTTTGCAGCTCATTGATCTGAAAACAAAACCTACAATTAGATATGAAGATTTCCTTCTCAATGTTAAAAAAGGCACTTGATTTGCTTATCTAGCTTGCAAGATATGGACATAGTCAGAAAAAAGGCAGTATGGCAGTTCCAGAAGGCCACCTTCTCAACTTTGTAAATCCCAAGTTTTAATGTGGACATGTTTCAGAAATATCCTGAAGATTACTTTTTGATGGTTGAAGTTTTTCTGATTAAGAACTTTGGCTAGGAGATACCTGCAATGCAAGATGAGACAGTATTCTACAAAAAACCAGCAAAATGACTAGAACACCAATGCTAAAGTAACTCCCCAAATATGAAGGTTGCTTAAGTGAGTAGATCTAGTGGAGGGCAAGAGGTGGAGTTCCCCGAGGAGACTAGACCTGGTGTCTTTATTTGGATAGGCCTAGGGGTGTTAGATCTAGTAAGAGTAAAAGATAGAAACCCTTGAGAGGACCAGATTGAAGGACCATGATCAACATGCATTGAATCTAGATGACGTGATCTAGTCATGGGTAAGATGTACACACCCTCAAAGAGATTAGATTGAAATCCTTGATAGAGAGGACTAAGCATGTTAGATGAGAGTAAAAGATGGAATGCCCGAGAGGACTAGATCTGGAGGCCAAAATTGCTGGGTTCAGATATCAATTGATATAAGAACAATTGAAAATAAGAAAAAAACACAAAGGAATTATGCACAACTATACATATGATGTACACTCTAAAGTATTATGTATTTATATAGTACAATGATATGCAAGAAGCTTCTACAAGAAGAAAAGAAAAGGAAGCTTCTAAAAGAATAAAGATGTAGATAGAAATGCGTACACCATTGAAGAATATACAAAAAGCCCATGTGACTGTAAAACTTTTAATAAAGTGCACTGGCCCAGATGGCTATATTTAAAATGGACTAGCCCTTGTGACTGTAATCTTTTTAATGAAGTACACTAGCCCATATGGCTATAAACAATTAAATGCAATAGCCCGTGATACTATATTTAATTAAATGGACTAGCCCATGTGACAATGTCTCATCAAAAAAACAATCTTAGCACCTAAGTTTCCAACTACATGGATTTTGTATGTGAAGTATATTATTATACTGTTTGATTGGACGGAAAAGTTTTTAGAGTAGTTCAGACTGTTTTCCATACTGAAAATGTCAGTGGTACAGATTCAAACTTCTCTTTTGTAGTAATAAGTGTTAGAGCTATGAATCTTTAATTAAACTATTTCTGCAAGGCCATTCAAAAACATAATTAGTTTATTTTATCGACGGGTCTGAATTAGTATTACGGTAGGAATGGCAAGTGATTTTAGATTCTTTGGCCTAAACTTCAAGCAGTGTGCAACTCAATGTTACACTATAAGATCCCAACTGATTTCAGAATATATCATGACTCTGAATTATTAACATTACCTAAGCATCAGACAGCTTGAGTAATTACTGTCTATTGCAAATTCATAAGCTTGAAACTTGAAAATATGCATTGTAACATACCCTGAGTTGAATTCATTCCAAGACAAGATTTTTGTAACTTCAAAGCCTCTTCCCATTGGCAAGGTTGAAGAATGTATTCCAGGTTGTCTGCGTACATGCTTTATATACTCATCCATTGCTTCATCAAATGCATTATCCGCTACAACAATCGCTTCATGTTTTAGCCTCAAAAGATCAAATAATTCAACATAACATCCTGGATCTAAGAAAAAAGCAAAATCAACCCCATCATATTGAGGTATCACATTTCTTGGTTCATCCGTGATAAATTTTACATATTCCGATAAACCAAGATATTGTACATATTCGTTGATAATTTCTTGTTTTTCTTTTTCAGTGTGAATTGATAGCAGATAGGAGCCAGTAGCCCGTGCAGCAGCTGCTAAAGCAATAGTTGAAATCCCGCAACCAATCTGCAGAATATGATGAGAATTATTCCCAGCTGCTAAAGCTGCAATAAATTCTGCAGTGGATGGCTCTAACACCTCTAGCCAACCTGAGCTAGGTAATTGTTGCCTTTCTATTATTCTCCTACGCTGCCACAAACAATACATTTTGCAATCAAAACAAATGATCAGTTTCTTATCATTAAGCAAACAGAATGTATGGTGGCCATTGTTAGAATTATTGTAACCACTACTCCAAACCTACAAGGCTTATATATTGACCCAAATTTTTATCCGTGCAAAAAAAATGTGGAATTAAAATTACAGCATTCAAGAAATACACAACTTGGTTGTTTATTTAATTGAACTCACTGCAACATTTATAATTCATAGCTTACAGGAAAGCATACCAGTTGTACTGTTTCACAAAATGCTGAACCTGCGATTTCTGGAAACCAAGGCATATTCAATAATTTTTACTTTGACATCAAATTCTCACCTCAAGATTTAACTGCAGCATGCACAAAAAAATAAGGATTATTCTGTCATTGCTTATAATACATTAAACATTAGTTAAATTAAAAGAAGAATTGCAAAAGCAACGAACATTTAAAGACCATATTTATAAGAAATTTGTGTAACATAATGCCAAGAGTACCAGACTGTGTTAGGAATTTGAATGAGACTTCTGTGAAAATCAGATGTTTGAAGCAATATTTCCCTCCCTAAAACAAATAAAACAATATGATGCAGCAGGCAATTTGAACTAAATCATAAGAGTTAGTGAGAATCAGTTAATAAGTAAATATTCTCATTATTAGTCAAATTGGCTAAGATGCAACATTTTTTTTTGTATTACAATGTATACAAGCCCAGTGACCAGACCATCATAAAACTGTCATCATAAGGATTGCCAACCCAGAAATTCCCAAAAGAGATCCAAATCTGGGAGTATCACAAAGCCACTTAAACAGAGAGAAGTGAGAACTACTACAAAATATCACAAGTCTATGATCTCAATTTGACTTAGGATGGTAACAGGCGACAGTGTCAAAATAACAAAAAGTAATTCACTCAGCAGCTTTGTATGGAGTTCATCTGTATAAGCTGCCATCTTCCTTTTCTGCTAAGGGTCTTTCACTTCAAAATCATAATCTGCCAAGGTCATTGCACCCTTTGGATCCACAAACTCATCATAAATCAATTTGTCCCATTTTGTCACAGCAGCCTCGTCTTTCATCCATTTATCTGAATCATTCAAGGAGGGAGAACCACACCAATCACTTGCCTTAACAGCTACACCACTAGTCTCCACTTCTAAGCTACTGTGTTTTCCTACAACCTTATATCCTATTGGGCTTCAAGGGACTAACCACTGCTTACACTCACATCTGGCCACCACTCAACTTTTTCCAAATTTTCTTTGTGAATGGTGAGGTAACCCTATTTCAGAATTTTTTGTAAGTCATTTTTTGTGAAATTTCATCAAGAGAGACACGTGCAACGCAACGAGGAGAGAAAGACTTAATGGCATAAGTCAGCGATTAACCTCTTTTTACCCTGAAATAACTCATTGTTCCTTGCTTTCCACAAAAACCAAAAACTCTTATAAGTAACACTAACCAAAAGTTCCTATAAAATTTATACAACTTATTGGGAAGGTGAACATACCCAAACAAAATATCAAACTAGGGAATGCTATTTTTATTAGACCAAATTGTCCAACCCCCCTATTAGCATTTTTATTTGCACCTTTCAATGTGACATAAAACAAAATAGATGTGCAATAGAACTGCTCTTCAAATTATAAAGGGGAAGCTCCCTATTAACAAAAATCAATCTAATATGATACAATATGTACTTGCTATTTACAATCTATACAGTGTTTCCTAGGGTGGTTCACACTTATGCTCAATAAAACTAAGATGTGTCTTTTAGGATTCACCTAGGGCAAAGGGCTAACACACTCTTCAACTTGAGGAAAAAAAAATTATGTTTTTTGACTGAGGAAATAAAAAACCTATTGTAACTAAACACTTATGTTGTTCAACTAAAAGAACATAATGAGCAATGCAAGTACACATAATGATTGAATAGGTTTAAACACAAAGACGCAAACTTGGCAAATTGAAAGGAAAACAACACATACACAGCTACAGTGATTACACTTCTTTAAATTTTGCAATACAAAACCTGCAATTTTCATAAAACAATTCAATTTACCTCATCCATACAAGCAAACAAGATATTACAAGTTAACGTGATAATTGAATACAAAGCCTCAAGACCCAACTTAATCATCACTACGATACATAGCCCTCAATAATTATTAAGCAACATTTGACTCAAAATCACATGACGTAGAGTAACACTTCAACAATAATTTCACCAACAATTAAGCATGAAAATTACAATTAAGAATCTAAGTGCAAAATGACATTTAGTTATAAAATTTAAAAAACATTGCATAAAAATAAATTAAAGAAACTAACTACACTTCAACTCTAGCTACTGACTACTTGCATGCGATGCAAGTTTTATTATAAAATTCTATCCACTAAAAGTAAATATGAACTCCAACACTCTCTTGTTAAGTTGTCCATAAAAATTATGACAAACTAATACTTAGAAGTCACATTTCTTGTATGACGAGATTTAAAAATAGATGATATAAACATAGCCAACTCCTCAAAAAGTGCATCAAGCTAAAATTAGCGACTCCTAAAAATAGCTCCAGCTAAAATAGCAAATGTAATGTTGAAATTTGCTATTCTCCTTAAAAATGGTGATGGCTACAAATAGCATGGGCTAAAAATAGAAAATCTGGATGGGCGCAGTTCCAAAGAAGCTTTTATTGTGTTCTAATCATGACAACACCTCTAAAACTCTAACAATCTTTTTTGATGCTTCAAATCTGAAAACCCCTGTCATTTCTATTGATTTTGCATCAAACACTAGCTGAAAATAGCAATTTTGAATACCTTGAAAACTCTAGCATCTATCCTTCAAATAGTCACAAGATATAGAAAAACTTATAACACCAAACCCTAGCTGCCTCAAATAATAAGAACAATTATTTAAAATTGCTTCAAACTCTAGGCACCCAGCACAAATGTCTGAAATTCTCAAGGTTGCCCCAAGTTTCCGGGACGGGGACGGCAGGGGACAGCGGGACAAGTCCCCAAGTTTCTGATTTTTAAGGCCAAAATTAGGGACGGCAGGGGACGGCTATATAAAAATATAGGGAAAATTTTAAAAATATAGGGAAATTTTAAATATTCAATAGATAACATGAATAAGGCATGCATAATACACATTATAGAACATTAACATATAACATTTGTGTTCAACATTATGCCAATACTCAATACGCATTCAAAATTAACATACAGTTACACGAATCATGAAACAACCTCCAAGTTATAATTTATAAACTTATATCAAAATGCCCAAAGGCTACATTGCTGCCATATAGTTTTAAAGTGTTAGTTTGCTATGAAAATCAAAATGAAAATACAATATCGTATGTCAATAATGAATACAAAATAAACAAAGAGCACTGCTGCCCCTAATCATCTCTCATAACTGCATCAAAATTAGAATCATCCTCTGAGTCACTGCCACTGTAATGCTCCTCCTCAGCCAATGGGACCCCAACCAAGCCCTCAGCTGTCTCCTCCTCATCTACGTGAGCCGCGTCCTCGGGATCAATATCCCACCGTAGAGCTAGAGTCTATCGATCCTGAAGCCGAAGAGCACTATGAACGGCCACTAGCTTCTCCGCTCGTCTAGAGGTAAGTCTATTCCTCTTGAGGGAGTGGATAAAGCTATACGTGGACCAATTCCTCTCTGCAGCAGAGGAACTAGCAACCTGTGCAAGAAGGCGAGTGGCAAGTATCTTCAACTGCGGTGTATCTCTCCCATGATAGGTCCACCATCCAATAGGGTTCGATTGAGCTAATATAGCTCTATCCAACCTCGCCTGTGGTTTACTCAAGTTTGGGCCATTAAGATTAGCAAAGTCTAGAAATTGTGACCGAAGTAGTGAAGCTTGCTCGGGTGGATAAATCTTTTCAATGGCCCGTGTGAACCCATCTAAAACCTCAACATCATCACATGGAGGCACCCTACCATCCCTTGGTGCATACCATTTTGGATTTAGAGCAAAGGCAGCCATATGAAGCGGGGTGTTCATTGTATTCCACCTCCGCGTCACAATGGGCCTAATGTGTTGCTCATATAAATCCAAAGTGGGGTCCTTTGCCAAAATAACTTGCCTGATCTTCCCAAGCATAGTGTCAAATGTCTCATATATCTCTCCAAGACTAGGAGAGTCTGTATCAGCATATCTAATGACATCTACAATGGGCGAGATAAAGGAGCAAATATATCTGCAAAATGCAAACAAAAAGTTCAAAATAATTAGTTGACAAGTTATTTGACATGTTAGAAACTTCAAAAGTTGGAACATTGGACAATAAAATTAAAATATTAAAATCAGAAATTTAATATGAAAATCAGCCATCTAATATGTCTTACCTCACATTGGCCCACCAATCATCATCGAGGATCTTTTGTTTGATGCTCTTTCCTTGAGTAGAACTTGCATTAGGCCATCTAGTCCACTCAGCATTGACCATCATCAGTTGTAGAGGCTCATGCACCTCAACCATCCTCTCCAATAGGATGAAGTATGTGGCATATCTACATTCATTAATTCAATGATTCATTAAAAAATAAAAATTTAAAACAAAATCAGATTATGAATACAAATTGAAAGTGAAACAAAATGAAGTAAATGGCATACCTTGTATCAACAGGTTTGAGAAACTCCTTCTTTGAAAATGTCCTGAAGAGAGCAAGTGAGGTGTGGTGGTTGCAAATGAACATCTAAATTTCTCTAGCTTCTGCCACCGTTTTCTTCACCCAATCCATCTTCCCTATGTCTTTCAATGCATTGTTCAATGCATGAACACAACATGGGGTCCAAAATATGTGCCTGTAAGTACCCTCCACCATCAACCCAGCCGATTTGCACACACGTGCTGAATCGGTGATCACCTGCACCACATTTGCAGCCCGAACCTCCTCTATGGCATCTCTCAAAATGGAAAATTGGAAGTCAGCATCCTTACGTCTCCCTGAACAATCTATGGCTCTAAGAAAATAAGAACCAACAGGGCATGTGACTATGACATTGATGAGTGGCCGACGTCTACAATCAGTCCACCCATCCATCACTATAGAGCACCCCGTCCTCATCCATGTTTGCCTCATCTCCTCCATTAACACATTAACTTTGGAGTACTCTTTGTCTAGGAGGGTGGTGCATAGCTTATGATCTCTAGGGGGTACGAATGAAGGACCAACAGTGGCTATGTCTTTCACCATTTGTTTGAAATAAGAGGAACGGGCCACATGAAATGGAATGGCATGGGCAAAAAAGAATTTGGCAATGGAGGATTCAGTGGTTTCTCGTGCTTGGTTTTGAAACATGGACTCAACTGAGGCTGCCTTATCACTACCAATCACCTTCCTCTTTCCTCTTAAGATAACACTACTACCAACTGTGGAAGGACTAGGAGTAGGAGTAGGCATAGATGATTGTGAACTTGGGAAAGAAGGAGACCCACCTTGAACCCCACCATCACACTCCATTTGAATTTTTTGGCACTCTATAAATAGTGCATCTGTCAATGCAGGACACACTCTAACTCCATGGCCCACCTCACCCAAAAAATGAGATCTAACTCTAGTGTAGCTGCCCCTAAACTCCTTTTCACAAACATGGCAAAACCAAACCCTACTCCCCCCTGAATTTTTTTGTCTTTCACCCTTGGCTGTCACAAATTGAAGGAATGGTTTTTTTTTGTCTAATGTGTGTTTTGCATAGTCCTTCATAGTATTGGTATTGGTTGATGAAGGATGGTGTTGGGTAGGGGTTATTTGCTCTCTAGTTTCCCTTCTAGCTTGCATTTCAACTTCACTATCACTCCCACCCTCACTGTTGCTCATGGCTTTTGTTTTTAGAATGCAAGTTTTGACTGAAAATGCAAAATAAAAATAAAAAATCAGACTATGTATACTTCATATTTTGCAAAAAAATGAAAAAATGAAAATAGGGAAAGGAAATACATACCTCTTTGATGGATTTGCACTCCCAACAACACTATTTCAACCTCCTCTCCTCCTTCAAACTGCTGCTCCTTCTCCTTCAATGGCTGCAACTTTTTTTCTTCTCAAACCCTTGGCTGCTCAAACAAACAAAATGAATAGAATGAAGTTTTAGAGGCCCTTTTTCTTTCATAAAGGAGTGAAAAACATGAAGGCCCACACATGCCACGTAGGCAAGGGCCTTTTTTTAAAATTTTATGTTTTTTTCTTAAAGTTCTTGAGCTCCAAAACGCAGGGGACTGCCGGCCGTCCCCGGGACGGTCGAGGGACGGCTCAGCCATCCCCCTGCAGTCCCCGGGACGTTTCCCCTGCATTTGCAAAAAAGGGGGACAGTCCCCCCCCGTCCCCTTGCCATCCCCTGGTACTCAGGATGTCCCCAGAACCAGGATGGGGGATTTGGGGGGGGACGGGGGAACGCATCCCCAGGTATCCCTGGAAATTTTGAATTCTAGAGACAAAACCCTACCCTAGGAAGATAACTCACTTGAAAATCACGTGAAAGATGCAAGCCATGCTGAAATCAGACGATCTTATGCAATATTGGTAACAAAATTGTTGTAGGCGAGTCAAAAACAGAAAGTTGACTCATACTTTCTTCATTCTAGATTTCCCCTCACTCAAATTCATTAAGAACATCTTAGGCAATATGTGAAAGCCAACACATGGGAAGCTTAGTCTCATGCCTCCATCGCAGAAGATTTTTGAGAAAAGTTGTAGGCAAGGGTGGCGAACTTGGTAGTGTGGAACTAGATTCTTAAATTGTTGTTGTGTTCCTCCTCTACTAGTTCCAAGGTTTTCTTGGAGGTGGAGGGTCTTGGTTTCTAAGAGGAAGGCATGGCTAGGAGTACTTAGGATGAAGTAGTAGCCCTTTGAAAGGAAATTCAATTGGTATACAAGCAGAAGGAGGAGCTCACAGCCTTCTATAAGCACTTGGCAACATGTGTTGATTGTCTTAGGGTGGTGCATCAAGAGAGAATTCTGAGGTTAGCTAGCCTATTTACACTCCCTTCCCTTTCAAGGTAGAGAACTAGACACTCCAAGTAGCAGCCCTACCTGGATCCTAGGTGAAGATCTGCAAGGTTGACGAGTTGGTGGGGAAGATGGACTAGGCTAGTGTATGTAGTGGAGACCAAGTGGTGTACTAGGATGATGAGGTAGGCCCCTCGACTAGTGACTACAAAAGAGGGAGGGATGTCATTGGGAAACAAGTGGGATAGGAAAGCAAGTGGGTCCCCTTTTTGTTGGAAATTGATAAACAAGGAGGTATCATGGTGGTTAGAAAACTTATAACTGGGTTCTAGGTCTTTGCACTTTGGTTGTTCTAGAACCCTAGTTTTGTTGGGTTGGGTTTAAAAGTAATACTATAGATTTGTAATATATTATGTACATGAGCTAGCTCACTTTTTTAGTTTCCCAAATAATTTAAATTTCAAGCTGGGAGGGCCCTCATTTGTGGAACCATCCACCTGGCAAAACCGTAATTAGCCTAAAATTAATTTATATCATAATGCATCTCGCTGGGTGAAATAAGAGTGCCCCCGTGCTGCAATGATTTGGATGTCATAATTTGAAAAGGCAGCAAAGGATGCAAGCAACTGTAATGCTTTGGTTCAGAATTTAAATTCAACTCTTTCAGCACCAATATCATGGAGTTTTGGAAGCTCACAAAACATTTGAGGGGTCATTTTTCCTCCAATTAGTTGTATGATACTTGAACCTGGCAAGTCGACCAATTGTAAATGTAAAGAATTGAAGAATGATTTACATAGACACACCAAATTTACTACAAACTCGCCATACTAACTTTCCCTGGCAAATTTTCACTAAATAATTACCCTTTGTAATTTCTTTGGGAAACTGCAAATATTCCAAATCTCTTTGAATGTGACAGCCCCTCGGCCCCTACCTGTGCCCCCAATTTTTTTCAGACCTTTTGGAATGTTGTATATAAGGATCTCACTACTACTATTGAGGAATCTAGAAGAAAGACCACTATGATCAAATACATAAACAATACCTTTCTTGCCTTGATACTAATAATGAATGTGGTTGAAAAAATGGATAATTATTATGCAATGCAATATACAAGATTATAATCGAGATCATGGCCAACAAACTAAAAAAGGTGTTACTAGACATAGTTTTAGAGGAATGGAGTGGATCTACTCCAAGAAGATCAATTGAAGAAGGGATAATCCTAGTTCAAGAGGCAACTCACAAGGTAAGAAACTCAAAACTGGAGAGGATGATTATCAAATTGGACATTAGGAAAGCCTACGACTAGGTGAACAAACAATTTCTTTTGGAAATCATGGAGAGGTTTGCCTTTTGCGATGAAGGGATCTGTTGGGTTAAGAGCTGCATTTATAGCCCAAAGTTCTCTATTCTAATAAATGACAACCCCAACAGTTTTTCACTTCCTCTTGAGGCATCAAACAGGGTGATCTTCTCTACCCTTTTTTATTTATTATAATGGTTGAAGCCTTGGGGAAATTGATTAAGGATAGGAAGCTAAAGAACTCATGGAAAGGCATCAAAGTTGCCCCAAGCATGGAGGCATCAACTCACCAGCAATTTGCTAACGACACCATTCTTTTTGGTGTTGCAAACAAAAGGGAGGCCAAAGTCATTAAGAAGACTTTGGATCTTTACTATAAGGCTTCAGGACAAAGAATCAACTAGAGAAAATCATAGATATTCTTCTTCAACACCAATCTGCAAAAACAAAGAGATATTGTTGCGATACTAGATTTCAAAATGTTTCAATTGCCTCAAAAATTTCTAGGTATCCCTCTCTTTGTAGGGGCTAGCAAGGCTAAATAGTGGGATTCTCTTTATCAAGTTGCAATTCCAAATTGGAGTTTTGGAAAGAAAATGGTTGTCTTCTACTCGCAAAGTCCTTAGGCTAAAAACTATAATCTCTAAAATTCTAATCTACTCTATGTCTTGTCTAATGGTTCCCCTAAAAATCTGCAAGCAATTGGAGCAAAAAATGTGAAGATTCTTTTGGAGTGGTAATTCTGAGCAAAGGAAATTCCCTCTTATTGCTTGGGACAGAATTTGTTGCCCAAAGAGGCTGGTGGTGTTGGGTTGAGACAATGGGAGGTGCTAAATCCAACCCTAGGGACCAAATTGGTCTAGGAAATGGTTTGTAACCCTAAACAAAAATGGGATTGAGTTCTACAAAAGAAATATTCGGACTTAGATGATCCCATTCTGGTGCTCACAACTAGCAACCCACCTTTGGGTTCGGCTATATGGAATTTTATGATTTCGTGCAAAAGTTTAATCTCCAATCACATAACTTGGGATGTAAATGATGGAAAGAAGGCATTATTCTGGGGTGATTCTTGGAACAGTTACTTGACTCTAGCGAATGACTCAAACCTACCTAATGCAATGAGAATTTTTAGTGAAGCCTAGGGATCTCATGTAAGGGACAATGTGGAAAAAATTGTTTCTAATGGCATTGTTGAGTGGAGATGGAAGAATCTTCACAAGTTGAACATTCCCCCAACCCAAGAAAATAAGTTAAGAATGATTCTCAATGAAAAAGAATCTTAATCTCAAACAAGGAAGATGTTATTAAATGGTGCAATACTAACTTTGAGAGGTATAATGTCAAGGTTAGCTATTCGTTGAAGGAAGTTGCAATCAAAAAGCACAATTGGACGACTCAGTTATGTTGGGATAGTCACTACCTTCCTAAGGCGAGAGTGTTCGCTTGGGCTGCCCTCCAAAAAAGAATTCTTGGTGGAGATCGTCTTTGCAAGTTGGGTTTTAATGGCCCATTTACATGTGCTCTTTGCAACAAGGAGGAAGATTCAATAGATCACATCCTTTTAAATTGTGAATTCTCATAAAGGTGTTGGAAGATGGTAATGAGCAAGCTCAATTGGTCCTATCCTCTTCTTCGTGACATCATGTCTATCTTCAACTCATGGCCAATCCTTCATAGGAAAGCAGTTTTCTCTAGTATATGGACGATATGCCCCTCTCTTATTATATGGGAAGCTTGGAAGGAGAGGAACTAGAGAATTTTTCAAGTAAAAGAAATGTCTCAGGCGTTTTGCATAAAAGTGGAAAATTCAATTAATGATGTTGTAAACAATGCAATCAAAAATCAAAATCCTATTTCCTACACATTCTCTGCTTGAGATGGCGAAATTCGTAAACAATGGATTGGGCTTGTGGTTCCCCCTATTTATGGGACCCCCATGATAATCCAATTGATAGATCTAGGGTGGATGCTTGTTGGATCCTGCCAAACAATAGCTAGCTCAAAGTCAATTTTCATGATGCTTCGCAGGGAAATCCAGAGAATTCTAATGTTGGATGTATTATAAGAGACCATACTAGTAAGATCATTGCCTTAGTAGCTAATAAACCTTTAAATGGAATGAATAATGAAGCTAAGTTTCAAGATGCTTTTTTGGGAATCCAAATGCAAAAAATTAAAAAATCAAGAGAATTAATATCAAAGGGGATTCCCTTAACACTATCAATGCATTACACAAACAAAATACCGTGAACTAGAAGTCGGCTAAGTTTATCCCCCCAATTTGGGAGTTGCTTAGTGACTTCAAAGACTTCACAATTAGTGACATTTACAAGGAGGAAAATTCCATGGTGGATAGTTTGGCAAATACTGCCATTGACATGCAAATTAATAATGTTGCCTTATATACTTTGAAGGGTTGGCACACTCCAACTCGAATTTGGTAGTCTAACAAGTTATCAACTTGGCATCTTTTCTCCACATTTGGCTCATTTGTCACTTGGTGGGGGACACATGGTGGCCTACTATTTCCAATGCATGGGGCATAGTAATGAACTTTGATTATTTATGTAATGTGAAGGATGCCATCTCATCCCTACCTATGTGAATTAATGGTGGCAATACTCTAATGGTGAGGAATTATGATGACTCCCCTTTCTTGGCGTCAACAATATATTGTGTTGGCTTATGGTTGTTGGCCTTGCTCTAGAAGTATGGATTCCATAGTTTGTCTTAGTGCCAAGGTTAGGGAAATGACATTCTTGGGCAAAATATTTGAAATCCAATTGAAATTGTTTTTAGGTTTATGTCTAGTATAACCTCCTTGCAATTAAAATAGTCTTAGGAAATGTTTCCTTGGTCTCCTGCCACAGGTTTTGGGTTAACTTGAATATTGTGTATTTGTTTGTGGCTGCCATGTTCGACCTTGGGGAGGAGTGTGTGTGCCAGATTGTTGAGATGCTAATCAAGCCAATGTGGAGGAGGGGCTTGAAGAATGTCTTGGTGGAGGCAGTTCTTGGTTTGGGGCTTGGATCAAGCGCGAGCATCCCCCATGCTATCCTCCCGAAATACAATGGCCCTTGGATCCCATTCAACAAATGTTGTTCGGTGGGTGCTAATGATGTTGCTCGAAAACAAAAGGCTCGATGGGGGTTGGAATTCCTTAAATCAATGGTTGGCATTTCGAACTCCAACAATGTCAACTGGTCCTTTTCTTTGGATTCTGCCGATTCTGATCCTTCGGAGGAAGTGACCACTGAGAGTGAAGATCAAAAGGTTTAATATGTACTCTTCGTATACTATGTCTAGCAATTTAGCAAAATATGTAATAGATCATACAAAGTACTTTTAGAGATATTTTGGTTCTCTACGAAGGCCATTTTTGTACTCTATTTTTTTTTAATATTAATATATGGGACATGGCTACTTTAATGCCAAATATATCCATAAAAAAAAAAAAAAAAAAAATTACACTTTGCCATTAATTTCCACTTCTTCCCTAAGGTTAATTAATTAAACCAATCTAATTAAATAATTTTAGTTCCTAGTTCCTTCATCTAAATTAATTAGTTAATCCATTATTAATTAATTGAGGCTAATTGATTCCTATTACCATTTTCTCTAATATTTAAATCCACATCATCATTGATACTTGTCCTTTTAATCCTATCCCTTAAATCCATCTACATGGATTAAAATCTAAACTTACCACCTGTCATGTCCCCTTCCAGTTGACATCTCTCAGAGCTTATGATTAGCCTATTATGCGACCCTCGTAGGCTGATATGATGGATAGAGGGTCTTGTTGGAACTTGGCTTGGCTTCGGAGCGGCAGAATTTACCAGTTGGCTTTCGTTCGGGTTCATTCGGACGTCTTTTGCCTGACTTGCTATTTTTAGCAGTATTTGTCATTCAGCTGAGCACCTCTGCTATTTTTAGCAGTATGGTTTGGTCATGTGCAGAATCAATCACTTATTCACCAGCTTTAGACGGTTCATGAATCGGACATATTTTGAGGGAGATATTAATATTTTAATTGTTAAATTAAATATTAATTATCTGGAGCTTATATTATAAAGTTATAATATTATTAAATATTATAACTTAAGTGATTTTCTAAAGGGGTCGACCAACATTGAAGGGGGCCACTTTTTAATTATAATTTATAATTAAAAGTGCATTGAAGACTATTGAAAAATTAAAAAGAAAAGTTCGAATTTATTTAAATGATGCCTATTTGAGAAAAGTCAAACTTTTGAGGGATATAAGGGTTTTCATTGGGATTTGAGCCGATTATGTTTTGAAATCGAATTTTTGCTAAGTCCTTCTGAGAACAGAGCCAAGGGTTCCAGTTTTCATCTTGCATTGGAGAACGTGCCATCTTCAGTGTGTTCAGTTCAGAGGCTGTGAAATATCAGCTAATTTATTGCCTGTCAGAGAGATAGCTTCATTCAGAGGTTGTCATAGAGCTTCACAGTTGTTTGCATCATTCAGGGTTTGATCTAGAATTCACTCGGGAAGAGTTCTTCAGCATTGGCGTCCTTTTTCCAAGTGCCAAGACATATCTTTAAGTTCCGTACAGATTTGTTGCTGCTGTTGTTAAGCCGTACCAGGTTGTTGCTAGGCCGTACTTCCTTGTACCAGGCCGTACTTTTCACACTGAGAAAAGCGCTTCATCTTTTGGCCTTCAGTCTTCACCTACAGGGGCGCATTTGCATCTGGAATCATTCTGGATCATCAGGCGCAAGGGAAAGTTGGAAATACATGATGGGCGTATCATTTCAATAGCTTCACAGGTGGCTGCAACAATCAGGTTTTCTTCAATAATATTGTTGCTTTTTGATTTGCATGTTACCAGATCTTATCTGTAATCACTCTAGAAGATTAATAAATCGATTGGCATCATTAGATTCCGTAGTTTCCATCATTATTGGCATTGTACTACTTTATTTACATTTTAGAGCAACTTCTTTCAAAAATCGCAACTTTCATTTGTTCATGCAAAAACACAAAAAAACCTAAAACGTTTGAAAACAAGAAAAAACAAACAATTTTTAAGATTGGTGTGAACAGGGGTTTCTACAGTGGTATCAGAGCTAAACCCTGCCATCCTGAAGGTTTAGCAATCTTATGCAGCCACAAGAGGTTGGGCCTCACAGATATTATACTCGCAGGAGAGCCTTGATTGACAGGCAACAGGGTTTGAACAGGCAGCCAGGTACCATGGCTGACAGAACAGATATTCCTCAAAACCCTAGGGATCAGGATGATGTAGAGGTTCTACAAACTCTTAGAGATTTTGAAGCAGGTCATGACAGTCCAACGAATGTTTACATGCAGTTGACAGTGGAATCCAGGGAGGTAAGGAGACATCCCCAACGTGACGAAACATAGTGATGAATGATCACGGAATGAACCTAAGGACTGTTCTCACAGAAAAGAAATGGCCAATAGGCTAATTTGTGAGAAGGTGCCAAGAGAGGCTATTGCAGGTTGAGGAGCATGAGGATCAAAAAGCACAATTGGACGACTCAGTTATGTTGGGATAGTCACTACCTTCCTAAGGCGAGAGTGTTCACTTGGGCTGCCCTCCAAGAGGAAGAACATCACAGGAGTCGACTGGACTTGGGTGCCTTTGCAATAATAATAGATCTGAACATCCACAAATTCAGATTACTCTAAAGGTGTTTGACGGTAGTGGCAAGGTCAATAGCATAGCCTGGTCGTAACTTGTCTTTCTCACATCGTCCTATGGCTAAGCAGGATCTATATAGGTATGCTCTCATTATATGGAGGGAGCAGCTTATGACTAGTGGATCAAGGAAGGTAGAACTCCAGACGATTATTTCAAGTAAAAGAGTTCGTTGACAGTTGGTGGAAACAATTTGACAAAAATCCAAAATCCTATTTCCTGCACATTCTCTGCTTGAGATGGCGAAATTTGTAAACAATGGATTGGGCTTGTGGTTCCCCCCATTTATGGGACCCCCATGATAATCCAATTGATAGATCTAGGGTGGATGCTCGTTGGATCCTGCCAAACAATAGCTAGCTCAAAGTCAATTTTCATGATGCTTCGCAGGGAAATCCAAGAATTCTAATAACTATTTCGGATGTATCATATAGAGACCATACTAGCAAGATCATTGCCTTAGTAGCTCATTACCTTTTAAATGGAATGAATAATGAAGCTAAATTTCAAGATGCTTTTTTGGGAATCCAAATGCAAAAAATTAAAAATCAAGAGAATTAATATCAAAGGGGATTCCCTTAACACTATCAATGCATTATGCAGACAAAATACCACCGTAAAGTCGGCTAAGTTTATCCCCCCAATTTGGGAGTTGCTTAGTGACTTCAAAGACTTCACAATTAGTGACATTTACAAGGAGGAAAATTCCATGGTGGACAGTTTGGCAAATACTGCCATTGAATGCAAGTTAATAATGTTGCCTTATATACTTTGAAGGGTTGGCACACTCCAACTCAAATTTGGGATCTAACAAGTTATCAACTTGGCATCTTTTCTCCACCTTTGGCTCATTTGTCACTTGGTGGGGGACACATGGTGGCCTACTATTTCCAATGCATGGGGCATAGTAATGAACTTTGATTATTTATGTTATGTGAAGGATGCCATCTCATCCCTACCTATGTGAATTAATGGTGGCAATACTCTAATGGTGAGGAATTACGATGACTCCCCTTTCTTGGCATTGACAATATATTGTGTTGGCTTATGGTTGTTGGCCTTGCTCTAGAAGTATGGATTCCATAGTTTGTCTTAGTGCCAAGGTTAGGGAAACGACATTCTTGGGAAAAATCTTTGAAATCCAATTGAAATTGTTTTTAGGTTTATGTCTAGTATAACCTCCTTGCAATTAAAATAGTCTTAGGAAATGTGTCCTTGGCCTCCTGCCACAGGTTTTGGGTTAACTTGAATATTGTGTATTTGTTTGTGGCTGCCATGTTCGACCTTGGGGAGGAGTGTGTGTGCCAGATTGTTGAGATGCTAATCAAGCCAATGTGGAGGAGGGGCTTGAAGAATGTCTTGGTGGAGGCAGTTCTTGGTTTGGGGCTTGGCTCAAGTGCGAGCATCCCCCATGCTATCCTCCCGAAATACAATGGCCCTTGGATCCCATTCAACAAATGTTGTTCGGTGGGTGCTAATGATGTTGCTTGAAAACAAAAGGCTCGATGGGGGTTGGAATTCCTTAAATCAATGGTTGGCATTTCGAACTCCAACAATGTCAACTGGTCCTTTGCTTTGGATTCTGCCGATTCTGATCCTTCAGAGAAGTGACCACTGAGGTAAGATCAAAGGTTTAATATGTACTCTTCGTATACTATGTCTAGCAATTTAGCAAAATATGTAATAGATCATACAAAGTACTTTTAGAGATATTTTGGTTCTCTACGAAGGCCATTTTGTACTCTATTTTTTTTAATATTAATATATGGGACATGGCTACTTTAATGCCAAATATATCCATAAAAATAAAATAAAAAATTACACTTTGCCATTAATTTCCACTTCTTCCCTAAGGTTAATTAATTAAACCAATCTAATTAAATAACCTTAGTTCCTAGTTCCTTCATCTAAATTAATTAGTTAATCCATTATTAATTAATTGAGGCTAATTGATTCCTATTACCATTTCCTCTAATATTTAAATCCACATCATCATTGATACTTGTCCTTTTAATCCTATCCCTTAAATCCATCTACATGGATTAAAATCTAAACTTACCACCATCTGCCATGTGTCCTCTCCCTTCCCATGCTTCCACATGTGTGAGCATGTTATCTTGGAAGCATGCTAAGCCTCCACATCACCCCTTGACCTTTTGACTTATCCCCACTCCTTTTCTTACACATGTGTGAGCATATTACCCACACATGCCATCTTTGACACACATGTATGAACATGCCTAACTCTTACACTTCATGTGACACTTGTCACATGACTACAACTTCAATCCACACCTCCATCCTCCTCCATTCCTAGCCCTTCAGTACCCAATGCATCTTGGCCCTCCATATCCCTCTTGGAAAATCTATAAATTGGAGGCCTCCATCCCATTTGATCATCAACTTTCATGCTAATTTTATGCTGCCATTATCATTTCATCCACTTCCATACTATCATGCTATCCATTTGATCATCTATCCTAGTCCTAAATTCATGTTGTTCGTCCATGTTGTCATTTCAATTAGCACCTCTGGAGTGCTTATTGGAAACGGTCAGATATTGCAAGTGTATAGTAACTGCTTCTTCAAATTGGGAGGGGAAGATCCCTCTTGTTGTTGATATTTGCGTAAAAAATAAAGTAAACTACTGTTCCTATCTTTTTACTCAGCGGCAGGACACAAGGGTGCATAAACACAATGCATTGCAGCTAAGGTTTTCTCTAGTTTCTGCAGATCTTAACTACAACCAAGTTAACTTTTAATCTATCATATCTCCTCTAGATAAACAGAGCAAGAGAATATAGGAGCGGGCATGTGATGGTTCGATCACTTAGACGGATTAGTCTCCCAAATGCATCCGAAGGCTCTGAACTCCCAAATTTATACTGAAATAGAATCCATACAAGTAATCCTCAAACGGTAGTTTATATCTCAGGATTCCCAAGAAGGTACCAAGACCTTTCTGAGGTGTAGGCTGAAAAGTAAACTACTAAAAACAACAAAGGACGATAATCTAACTTTCTAAATTCCCAAGGAGGTACCAAGACCTTTCCAAGGTGTAGATCGAAAACAGATTATTGAGAACATACAATGATAAAACTTTGAGATTTTTAGATCAAAGGCAAGGTAGCTCTCCTGATTTATTATCTCAATCTTCCACCAAAGGTTACACATTGGGACAACAACTTGTGTCAAAGAGACAATCACACATGATGCTATCAAACCAAGAACACATGAACAATGATTGGATACACCTATCTGAATAGAGAGAACACAAGTTGTACTTGGTGTTTAACTATAACAAATACAATCCAAGAACATATACTAAGCGAACAATATGAAGGCTTTTTAGCTCAGCGTTTTGCTGCCGTGAAATAAAGTTACAAAATAATGAGCCCAAGGCTCTTATTTATAGAACTCAAAGGAGTAGGCAACCCTAAAGTCTCCTTGAGTTAACATTGAGTTCTTGCCAATCAATCAACAATATTTATTCCTAAAAAGGGGGATCAAATAGTTAACTGGAAATCTACTTCAGTTAACTGAAACTAAACTAAAAGTAAACTTCAATTACAAAATGTGCCTCCAAAATAGACATCCACATTTAGTGGAGATAGATATCCATAATTAGTGGAAGTCAAAATAGACATCCACAATTAGTGGGATCTGACATGCATGATTTGTGGGACAGTGGGTTAACTTGGAAAGGGGCATCAAGTTAACTCATGTTCGCCATTAATGCTATTTTGGAGGGTAGGACGTCCTTTGTGGGTGCTTTACACCTCACCACCTCCAGTCAACAGTTCTTCTATCCATTCGTTGACTTCTTCTGCCTCTGGAATGCATCAAGTTTGGGCGCCAACTCTTGATTGAGGAGTTAATTTGCCTGATCTGGAGTTCCCAACATTGATTTCCACTGATTGCAGGATGTTTAGACATGAGAAGCCTTCAAAATATCTAACTCAAGTCAACAGATCTTGCATTGACTTTTTTAGGCGTCCCTTTTGAGAGTTGAACACTTTTTTCATGTTGAAGTGCCTCTGTTGAATCCTTGTTTTCGGTCGCTTCGTTGATCTTGAGTTGTTGCTAATAGATCCATTGATGAGATGAAACAACTTTCATTAAGTGTGCCTGGGAGTTGCAAAGCTCAAAAACTGAATCTGATGTCTCAAATTCAAGGGTGCCTTTTCCCAGCAGGGGCGCTTTTTCACCAGACTTAGTCAATTTTCTTAAGTGTCCTTCAATTCTACCATTTTGACTCTTCGTGCTTTGATCTGAGATCACCACTCACTGATGAGTCTGATGATCTTGCTGAAACATGGGATGGATAACCAGCTCAATCCTGGAAAGGATGACTGGCTTTGTGGATTGTGAAAGTTGATTCAAGTACTTCAAAAGCATGGGCGCCCTTGGTTTGCAGGGGCGCTTTTGGCTTTTTGACTTATGATTTTCATGTTGCAAACTTTCACGAATGGTCCCAGTTTGATCTCTGTCGTCAGATGTCTGATTTTTCCGTTGTCTTTGCTAACTATGTCGCTGTTGAGATTGATCAAAACAGAGAAGATCATCTTGGAGGTCACTTTGCTTGCAGACTGCATCTGACTACCCAAAAAGATGGGTGCCTTTTCCCAACAAGGGCGCTTTTCATTGACACTTGTTCCATTTCTCCATGTTCATCTTGCCTTCACCTTTGGTGTTTTCTACTTGATCGTCTATGGATGTTTGACAGGTCCTATGGATGTGCAGTTGGACTGATCGCGAAGCTGAGAGAGAGCTGAACAGATGCCTTGTAGAAAGTAGTTGTTGAAAACCTCATCAGGTGACTCAAATTCAAGGACGCCCCTAGCCAACAGGGGCACTTTTGTCTTGATATGCATTGATCTACCTTCCATTTTGCATGCTTTGACGATCAACAGTTGATGTCATTTGATGTGTATCGCAGGCTGGCTAACAGGTTCGTTGCAAGGCTGAGCTGATGTCAAGGAGATCATCTGAAGACAAGTTCGTTCAAAAGTGATATCTGGATCATCTCATTCAAGGGTGCCCCTGGTCAATAGGGGCGCTTTTTCCCATGTTCAACTGCAGAGCTTCCTTGGTAGCAAGGCGTGCCTTTCCCAGAGTTAGTCAACTTTTGGCATTTTCCAATTTTGAAAATCCCCTCCGTTAGATAGCATCTTTTTTGAGTATTTCCACCATGGATTCTCCATTGAAGCTTTTGAGGCTTAGCTTTCAGCACCTGGTACTGGCCATTCTGCCATTAATGGCTATGGAGGTCCTAACTTTCTTCCTAAAAAATGAAAATAGACCCACTAGAGTTAAACAAAAATTTTGGTGAATTTTGCACATATGTTCCTTGATGTAAACCCAGAAAAAGCCTATGTTTTGTTTGACCTAAAACATACTTTTGACAACATTTTTACATGATTTAGATCATTTTAAGAAAAAATGTCTCATTGAAGCAAAAATTTATTATGGGTACAACAGTCCACTAAGCAACCAAATTCCACCATCAATCCATCATACAAAGAGCACATCAAGCAGAGTGTTTAATGCACTCTCCTTCAAATCAATTGGAGGAGCAAAGAAAAACAAGGTGAAAGGTTTCATTTATTGCATTTGAATATTTAATGTTTTCATCCTTCTATTTTCCCTTGTCTTCACTGTATATAACTTTGTAGCATCTTATGAGCAAAGAAAAAGAAACAAGACAAAAATGGTTAAAAGTTTAGGTATGTGTCAAGCATTACCCATTCCCAATGAGATATAAGAACCTATTGGTGTGGACTTCATTGCAGGTCTTCCTAGAGCAAGTGGTAAAGTTTGCTTCTTGGTGGTTGTTAACAGATTAATATAGTATGGACATTTGATTCCTATTAATAACACTTACAAAATCCATCAAACTGCAATTGTATTTATGCAAAAACAATGTAACATGTATAGGTTTCCTGAAACAGTTTTGAGTAATAGTGATCCAAAATTCACTAGCAAATTTTGGAAGGAACTTTTTGAGTTGACTGGTACCACTTTATCTTTTAGTAGTAGCTACCACCCTCAACAAGTTGAGCAAACATAATTGTGAAAAGGACTTTGGAAGGTTAGTTCCAACTTCCAACAATGTGGCGAATTTATATGTGGCATAGCGGTTACTCCTAGTGAAAAAATGACATAATATGACCCACCATGTGTCAAGAGGTATAACTCCATTCAAGGCTTTGTATGGGTATACTCCACCTATATTGCTGAAATGTGGTATTCAAGACATTTAAGTACCATTGGCTTGAGATTTTGTTGGGCAGAGCCTATCAATTTTACAGGTTTTAAAAGATAATCTTAAAATAGGTCAAGATAGGATGAAATCACAAGCTGATCGACATCATTCAAGAAGGGAGTTTGTTATTGGAGATAAAGTTTTCCTTCATTGCACCCTTACAAACAAACCACTCTTAAGGAAGTATTAGAGAAACTATCTCCCAAGTATTATGGGCCATTTACTATTCTTCAATGAGTTTGAGCAATAGCTTATAAGCTATAGTTACCCACCAATACCAAGGTAAATGCACCTTCCATATCGATAATTTAAAGAGGTAATTGGTCAAAATTTGATATTTGCATGGCAATTACTTCTTTAATGAGGAAGCAAAGTTGATTATAGTACCTAACGGCATCCTAGCTATCAAAGATGGAAGGTTAAGGAATGGAATCCTTGCAAAATATTTTGTGCAATTTAAAATTCCTTCCTGTAAAGAACACTTTGTGGGAGTGTCTAGCATTCTTCAACACCTCTCATTGTTTGTTTGATTAGGGACCAATCAGTTCAAGGATAGTGAAATCGTAATGAGATGGAAACATCTTATGAGAAGATAACAAAAAAGGAATAAAGAATAAAGGATATTTGAGATAATATCCATCCAAATAATGCTCAAAGATAGAATTTGTTCCAGATTACTTAGCTGCATTCTTAGGAGACAGGGTATAGAATATTTTAGGGAAATGGAACAAATTATGTCATGCAAGAACTATAAATATATTTGTTATAGGTATCTTTATTGCCGCATAGTGAAACAAAGATGGGTCATGTTTAGAAAAGGTTTTCTTGTCAATAAACATGCCCAGACATTATAATAACGGGGTGATTATTTGGAAAAATATCATGTGATTTTGCACTCAATCAAAGATTGGTTGTCTTCAAATTGTGAGTGGCTCGCCTACAAATTTGGGTTGTTTTGATTTTTGGTTGTAAGCAGTTCAGACATCCAGTATTATTCTGCTATAAAAACAAATTTCATATTTTATTCTTATAAAATAATATTTCATTTTTTTAGGCAAATTTTCATTTCCAAAACTATGAATTTCAGAATTTTAGAGTTTCTTTTGTGGCTCACTATACAAACAGTAAATCTGACTAGTCAATTAGTTAAACATAACAAGCACAGTGGTCAAAGTTTCAAACTATTTAAAGCAGTAAAATGTAACAATCAAGATTTCCTTGGTCAATGCAACAAGTCATAATGTTCACTTGGTCATATATAGTAGGAACAAAGTCAACAAAGAATCAAACATATTATGAATGCATCAACATATGGTCCTCACTAGTGTCAACATACGCATGAGTTGTGTGGCCTGTGTCCCAAAGCCATCAGTTGTGTCGTCAATATCCCAAGTGTCTTTCTTTCATCCAAAACGATGCAATTGAAATGACAAAGAAAGCTAATTAAATGATGAATTTCATCAATTAGTGTAGTTATTTAAATTTTTATTGGTAGTAACTGGAATTTATAATGTTGGGTAATTCCAATCAGCATCGCCTACAATTCACACAATAATGCGAGCACAATGCCCTTGAAGTGGAATTTAATTTCTTCCTACTCTTTTAACTTAGAGGTATGATACTGGTGGCATGTGCAAGCCATTTTATTAACATATATTTTGCTTTTCTTGTCTCATTCTAATTGGTATACATAATTTCTAGACTTTAATAATGTTCCATAATGTAATGTCCCCTTCTAGATAGACATTGATACATCTGCATGATTAGCCTATCAATGGCTCTCGTAGGCTAGTAGGGCATGTTTAGAGGGTCTTCTTGGCAGATACCTTGTTGGCAATTGGCTTCTTTTGGGATTCAATATTCATATGGAGGTGTTCTAATGATTAATTGATATGTTTCTATTTTTAGAAACTTCATGTTATAAGGTGATATATTTGCACTTTATGTTATGAGTTATTATTTTATTATAAAGTGCAAATGTAAATTATAAAATAAAAATAATAATAAAATATGAAGATGCTTCTAGAAGCCGCCCTATTGAGGAGAAAGAAAAATATAAAAGAGGGTGTTGGTTGCCATTGTTCTCATCCAGCATTTGACATCTACAATTTTATGAGCACTTGTGGAGCTAAGGTTTTTGCAATACATGCCTTTGGGAACGATAACTCCATTGATAGCATAAATGAGGAAGTGAAATATCTTCTGAAGGGTTGCAGCTGTTGGAGAGGTTACTTCAGACTTCTCATTGAGCAAAAATTGTGGCCAAAGGACAATTTTGGTATAAGTCGATTTGGAGCAATATTGGAGAACATTTTGGTATTAAGATTCTTCACTTTTTACACATCTTGGAGGCCGAATTTTATTGTGAAGAATTCTGATTTTAAATCAGAAATTTCAGTCAAAAGGAGGATGCCATTAGTGGTTCAATTTTGCTTGTTGGAGCCCCATTTTGCATCGATCTTCTTCTTGGCTTGGTGCGCCCTTCTCCTAAGGCCATGGCGACTTTATTTGGAGCTTGAGGAGGCTAAAGACATTGAAGATTATTTTTATTTTGCCAATCTGATCAGAACAGGGGCGATTTGCTTGAAGGGGTCGATTTGGTTTGAGACAAGGTCATTTTGCTTGGGATTTGATTTCTACATCATCTCTCATCCAAGGCGTCATCTTACAACCAGGTTCCCTTATTTAATCATCACGATATCATTGCATATTACGAGTTATATGTTGCAGCTGTAGGTGTGCATTCATATCAGCAAATACCATATTTTATGTCATTGTAATTTGCCAAGAGTCTTGGCCATTTTGTAATCAGCATTGTATTGAACAATCATTGGAAATCAAGGAGAAATAAGTAGTTGCTCAATTATAGTTGTTATTGTGCATTTTAAAATCATTTGTAATCAGCTTAATAGTATGCATGCCAAGTGTTTGACAAAATGTCTCTTGGTTGTAGCTGCATTTTATACATGTAGTTTCTCATCTATTTGCATCTAAAAATACAAAAAGTGATTGCATTGCACTTAGATACTTGCATAAGCATTGTAGAAGTTAATTTCCAGTTTTCAAGTCAATTTGGCATTCATCATAAGCATCAAACAACAAACTGAAACTTCAAACCAGCAAACAAGCACATTGCATACAAATTGTTTGACAAAATTACAAGGCAGCAAATTGAAGCAATTGAGGTCAGTTTTGTTGATGTGATTTTTGTGACCGCACCAATCAGCAAAACAAAGTATCCGAAGGCTACTCCATTCTCTCTTGATCAAAGTATTCCGTGCGCTAAGATTGCAAGAAAGATTGCACGTTCAACTCCAAGGTTCCGAAAATGCTATGGAATACCCTCAGTCGGTTCGTTGTGATTTGCTGTTTACACGAGGGGACTTACACAGTTGTTCAAAAGGTTTGCAGCTGACAGCAGGTTAACGATTTGAAGGGAATTTTCGTGTGTTGTGAATGATTTGGCGATGAGGTATGAATTTTCCTAAAACTAGCCGGGAATGTACAGAATTGAATGGCTGCAGGGATTAGAAGATTTATATCCTAATCTAAGTGCAAGAGGCGTTGAGCTTGACTTCAGTGAACTTCAACCGAACTTTGTCTTGCCTCGCGTTGGACAGCTTCAACAAGGTTGGTGCAATCTTCAAAGGAGCAACGAAAGGTGTTTAGATTACGACTCAACATGCAAATACCATCAAGACGATGCATACACACACGTGAATCACAATCGAAGTTAAGTTTGAAAAGTATTCCAGTTGACCACGCAGGACAAACTTACCATCAGTAAGCTCGCTAGTGGTATGGATTAAACGAAGCTCACTTAAATCAAACGCAACCACCCACAACTAACTACTTGCATGAAAATGAAAATTACTCTAACTTAAGTCCTACTTGAAGTAAAAGGACGAAGAAACCTCGCTAGCTTGCTCATAACAAAGAAGAATTCACCATCAATGAAAGCTCTTTTATTATGGAAGTTTTTACAACAATCTCTTACAAAGTTTTCAAGGGAAAATTTTCCTTCTCCTTCAAACTATGCTATGCTAAGCTATTATAACTACACTACAAGTCTCTTTGCTCTATGCTCTATCAGAATGTCTATTCTTTATTCTAATAATGTACAAATGAGGGGGGAGTCCCCTTTATATAGCTGGCCAATCTCAATGGACGGTCCAGATTAAATTACAATGGACAACTCAGATCGAGCCACATCAGCCCTAGACTAGATTCTGCCCTAAAAACCGCCAGAAGGTGGAGTCGTGCAATTAATGAGCACAAAAATGGTAGATTCCTCCTTTGACCACTATGGGCAATTAATGCCCACTATCCTTCCAGAAGATTCTCGTCCAGGTTCCTGTTCCCATTGTTCTTTTCTCTGACCGCGAAAGCAACAAACCAGGCCAGCACTGCATCAACTTCTTGTTCAGAAATAGCCGGAGTAAGATTGAGCTGATACTCGAGGATAGCAATTGTCTGCTCTTGTTGGATACAAGATTTTCTCCAGGCCTCAATTGATTTTTGCATGCTCTGAATAATGGCGGAGAACGTGGAGATATTCTCAAAGTCCACCTAAGCAAATACTCTCATCTCAGAGAAGAATGGCTGCAATCTTCCCTTCAATCCATCTACTGTCACCTCCTCAGGAGTTAGTCTTTTCGTGAATAATGCCTCCAGCGTGTTGAAGATGCCTTCCTGAATATTTCCCATGGCCTTCCTAATCTTGGCCGACTCCGTCCTTGCCGTGTCAAAGAAGCCTCGGCCAGTGAATGCAGCAGAATACCAGCCTGGAAAATCATATCTATCTCCTGCTTGAATCACCCCTTCTTCAACCAAAGTCTGCATTGGCATGCACATCAGAGCAGCCAGGCGTGGAATAGTCTTATCCTGAAATATGTGAGTATAATTCCATGCTTGCTCAATGTTCTCCAAACGAGAGAGGATACTGGAAGCATGCTAGAAAGAGGAGACAAGATCTACAATGAATCTCTCAGCCTCAGCATGAACACCGCCAATCCACTTGTCTCCCTCTTGAATGGCCTTCTTCATCTCTTCGAGCCCGCTGATTGACTCTCGTGGAAGCTCAGCTGGAAGTTCCACCGTTGGGTTCTCCTAAGCACATGGACGTGCTAGATGCCGCACATACCCAACTAACGCCCTATGCTCCCTTTTCAGCCTTTTTGTATTTTTCTTCCTTTCGCAGCAGCCTATCTTTCAGCGCCTGGAAGGAGTTTTCAGCCTCCTCGATCACTTGTGCTCCAGTAGGGTGTCCCAATTCAATTGTAGTGACCGTGTAATTTTCAGGCATTACTTCACCTAGATCACATTCTTCCCTCGGAACCGCAACATGGAGAGTGCGAGAACCGGCCTCATCCATTTCCATCCTGGAGTACTTCTTGGCTCTCTTCCTCTTAGGTGACCCGCTTATTCTATTAACAAGCTCTTCCATCTCTATTGCTGGGTCAGTGTCATCCTCTTGATCTCTTCTTATTGCACTGGTGAGCCAATTTGGGACGTCTTGTTGAGCGCTATAGACGATAAGCGGCTGCTCCTCTGTTGCTTCTACTTCATGAATTTCTTCCTCAGCAACATTCGGTTGAGGCTCATCCGTTTCCATATGCTGACTATCCTCCTCAAGACCCCGAACTTCAGGCTCCGTAATGTCTTCATCCTCAAAGGTTGCCTCGAGTGCACGATCCAAGCGAGTGTCTGTTTCTGTTTCTTCATGTTCATCTGAATGGTCGGCCTCCCAGGAGCATTAGCGCTCTGACTATCAGGCTCCCTAATGGCTGGTTAACTTCTTCCATTACCTGTTCTTCAACCACTCTAACCCTCTGACCTGCAAATATTGACACCTCTTGTACATTGGAAGAGTGAGCCAACAATTGTGTGGGTGATGCTTCCTCCGTCCTCTGAGGCTCAGGTTGAACTGGTTCTTCTTCCTGTGGCTCTGTCGCTTGGGCGATTTGTTGCCTCTTCTTTATCAACATCGGTGGCCTTCGATCGCCCATGAGATTGTATGTGAGGGCAATTGATTTTCTCTTAAGCTTGTGAACATGCCCATCCACCCAGCTCCTCATGAAAGTTAAGACAGGCATAGACAAAGCGTCCAAGTTTGTGATTTCCGGCTCCGCCCAATCAGGTGGTGGGATTGGTGTGTCCTTTATTGACTCATAATCTGGGTGAGTAATGCTGGCATCTTCATCTACTTGATCCGGAACCTAGACAACCTCACACTCTCTGATCAATTTCAAAGGAAATTTGGAGAACATCCTCTTTCTGATTTCAGCTTCATCTTCCGCATTTGCCCAAAAATCTTCTACATGAGCCTTGTGCCGATATTCTTCACCCTGTATCACCCCAATCTTCCTTTGAGGATCAAAATCCTGTCGGTTGGTGTGTAGAATGAGGTGATAAAATTGTAACTCATCCTCCGCTTCCTTGGTTGCTTACAAAGAAGGGCACTCCTCAAGCGAATTTCCCATAACAATAGGGAAGTGCAACCCCCCTTTCTTCTTTTTTCTTATAATTGTCGTAGGCCATGAGTTGCCTAGACACTTCGAGCATCACCATCCTATCTGTGGGGTATCTTGGCAGTCAGTAGGCATATGAATGGAACGCTGACAGCCTTGTATACGTGAACTTCGGGAATTGGATAAACCAAAACCCGTACTCTTCAATCAGCTTTTGTGCTTCTTTGGATATTCTTTGTTGCGTTCTTCGTTGAAGAGTCCTTGTGATATACATAGTGAAAGCACCGTTCACTCTTTTGAAGCTGGAGGTACTTTTCAGATGCAGCTGCTTGCAAGCTTCATGGATTTTGAATTGACCAGAACCACATCCAATTGGCTCCTGGTATGTCAGCCCCTTATACCTCGTCATTCGAGCTAGCATATAAATGACATACGAGCTCATGTAAAACGTCTTTGTTCTCCCTAGGCTTCTGAATTGTTCATCAATGTTGTCGCTGATCATCTTCGCCCAATCCACATATTCTTTCCCCTCTAACACCACGCTGATGTAGAAGAACATCCAAGGCTCAAAGGCATACGCCTGTGGGTTTCCATTCACCCGGCTGAGCATCATGATTAAATCACAGTATTCTTGTTTCAGCTCCTCTAAGATGATCTGCTTTGGTAACTTGGCGCCGGGAGGCTTTGGCTTCCTCATCCATGTTGTGTGGATTCTCTTTGCACACCTATCGAAAGATGAGGCATACATTTTATCAGCCCTCTCCTTAGACTTGTACAACATTCTGTCCATAGCTGGAATCCCAAATGCCTTGCCAATAGCCTTAGGTGTGAAGTTGGCCAACAACTTGCCTTCTGAAGAAACAATTGTTCAGTGGTCTGGCTTGTAGTAGTTTGCACACTCCATAATCAGCTCAGGACATCGAATTGCTGGTGGAAAACCAGCAACTGCATATAATCCACTCCTCACGATGTTGTGCGAAGTCACTAATGGCGGATAACCACCCTACCCGTATATTCTCCTTTTGAATGCTTTGAGGTTGAATGAACCCAGGTTGGTATCAGTCAAACCTCCCAGCTTTGACACGAACTTTGATTCAGGAATAAATGACTTCTTCAGTTGCTTGATGATTGCCTGCCTGGAGGCATTCTCTTTGCCTGCTTCAGCATTTCCAGCTTTGCCTGCGCCCCTTGCTTGTTCCAGCAGCATCTCCTCTTCAAACTTCAGCCATATGCAAAATAAAAAATCAAGCATTACAATTCCAACTTAGAAAATAAAATTACTGCGAGATGGTTGGCAAGTGGAGTTAGCTTCAAAAATAAAAATCTTCAGCATTAAACCACCAACTCCAAACCTCAAGAATTATAACACTGGAATTCAAACTTCGAGCTTCAACAACTTTCAGCACTTCGAAAAAATCAAGCTCAACTCCCTTACTTCAGAATTTTCTTCTTCTCAGCACTCACTCACTTCAACTTCAGCACTTAGAAAAATTATTTACTCAGCTCAGAAATTTCTCACTCACTCAGCAATCACTTTCAGCTTCAGCACAATCTCAACTCTGCAGCTTGTGAAGAAAAATGAATAGCTTCAGAGTTTATATAACTGAAAGAAGGCGCCCAGTTTAGCAGTTGTCATTAATTCTACTTAGAAAATTTCCAATTCGGGAGAGAATATGCTCAGTTGTCATAGAGTCGTCGTAGGAATTTACTATTGTGGGAGATTCTTTCCTCGTTCGAAAATTAAAATTTCCCTCCTTGATTGCAAGTCACTTTCAGTTGACTGAAGCATTTTTGAGAAATTTATTAAAATTACTCCAGTATAAAAATTATCTCTTCTTTGAACAATAGCGTATTTTATTTCTTAGCGGTATGTAGAAAACAATCCATATTTAACCAGAAAAAAATTTCATCAATCGTGAGCTCCAGCATTTTAAAATCACCAGGCGAAATTATTCTCCTTCCAAAACATTTTTAAAATATTTCCCCCTTGATAAATATTCCTCAACTTCAAAATTTCATGTGTCTAACCGAAGGGGGACATTTGATTTTTTTAACTTTGGAAAATAATTTTAATTGAAGTTTATTTAACTTCTCCAGCATGGGGCGTTTTTGTTTTTTTTTTTGCTAGAACAAACTTCATTTTATTTCCAACGCCTTAGGAAAATTTCATCATTTAGTCACAAGCTTGGGCGTATTTATTATTTTGCGGTTCCAATCATAAAATAATTCCCCTAGCTTGAAACCTCTAGGTGCATATGGAGGGTGACACTTTCATTTTGAACACTTAGATAAAATTTTCTAACTTTAATAATACCCTCCTCAAGCCAGGCGCATATCATCCTTTCTTCTTAGGCGCATATGGATTGTCTAGCTTCAAAATTAAATGCCTTAGAATAAATTCAAACTCTTCATCCAAGATCAAGGTGCATATTGGGGGCTCTTCTTCAAGTTTTAATACTTAACCAACTTTCTCATCCATCTCCAAGTGAAGGTGCATTTAGGGGGTCCAACTTTCAATTTGCAACACTTAGAAAAATTTCTAACTCTGCCTCCAAAGTTGAGGTGCAAATCTATGGGTGAGCTTTCAATTTGCAACCCCTTAGAATATTTTTAACTCACCCTCTTTACCTTAGGCGCACATAGGGGGTCTCACTTTCATTTTACATGCCTTGGAAATATTTCCAACTCTCCTTTTCAAGGCACATTTGATATGGCTAGCTTTTAATTTGCAAGATTTAGAAACTTTTCTTACCTCCCTTCAAGTTTTTGGGCGCTTACAAGGGGTCTTACCTCCAATTTAAAACACTTAGAATATTCTCAAGTCTCTCCTCAAGATCAAGGCGCACATAGAGGGTCACACTTCAAGTTTTGGACACTAGAAAAATTTCTAACTCTTCCTCCAAAGTTGGGCACATATAGGGGTGCCTCCTTCAAATTCTCACGCCTTAGAGTATTTCAATCACCCTCTCCTCTCCTTAGGTGCATTTGGAGTGTCAAGCTTCTAATTCCCATGCCTTAGAAAATTTCAAGGCCTTCTCTCCTAGCTGGTCGCATATGACCTCTGGAGCTTC
>VDFB02353686.1:0-69668 GCA_007258455.2 Sequoia sempervirens
CGACACCCAAAATGTTCCTAAGATTCACAGTTTTATGGGATTAGTAGGCTACTATCAATAGTTCATTCAAGGCTTTTTAAGGATTGCACATCCCATTACTTCTCCTTATAGGAAAGGGAAGAAGTTCGTTTGGTTTGAGTAGTGCTAGTTAGCTTTCCAAACCTTTAAGGAAAAGTTGACCAGTGCACCGATCCTAGTAGTTCTTGACCCTACTGGGGATTTCGTGGTGTGTATAGATGCCTCATTAGAAGGCTTAGGAGCCATCTTGATGCAAGAAGGTCATGTAATTGCATGAGTCCTGCAAGCTCAAGGATCATGAGTTGAATTACCCCATGCATGATTTGGAGTTAGCCGCAGTTATTCATACCCTTGTGAGATGAAGGCACTTCTTATTGGGACATTAGTTTGAGTTGCATAATGATCATCACAACTTGCAGTATATTTTTACACCACCGAACCTAAATGCCAGGAAAAGAAGATGGATGGAATTTCTATGCGAATATGATTTTTAGGTTAAGTACATCTAGGGAAAGGAAAACATGGTGGTGGATGCTCTGAGTCGGCGGAGACATGAGATATCTGTAGTGACTCTCGAGGTGGATTTGAAGAGTCAAATCCTCGCAACACTTCCCATGGATAACTGGTATTAGGAAGTGAAATCAGAAATTGAATTGGGTAGAGCTTTGAAGGGAAAATTTGTAGGTTACTCATTGGAGTCTGATGGTATTTTGAGGTATTTGGGTCGCATGTACATGCCTCCTGCAGAGAGTCTTCGTATTCTAATCATTATGGAGGCACACCCACACACACACACACACACACACACACACAAAGAGATATATATATATATGCATTTTATATTAGGGAGGATTATTTTAATAATGTTAATTTTTAGATTTAAAAAAATAGAGAAGATTATTATTATTATTATTGTTCATAAATTTATTTTAATTTTTATTGTATAGAATAATGTTATTTAATAAATAACTAAATTGGAATTTTAAAATGAAAATTTAAAGATAAAAATAACAACATAATGAGCTTTTAAATTAATTAATTAAGAGAGACAATAAATATGATTGCTTTAAAGTAGATTAAAATGAAAGATTTGAAAAAGGAAATAAGGATGGAAGTTTTTAGTAGGAAATTGCATGCGTAAGCTTGAACTAAAAAATAAAATGACAACTTGGCATCTTTGTAAGATTTAATGATTTATTCTTTGATTTTTATCTAGGAAATGATCAACAATTTCCTTAATTTTTATGGGAAGAAAAGAAAGGAGATTTTTCAATTTCAATCTCAATTTTTATTTTGGAGAGAGTTGAACACAATTGGCTCGGGGAAAAGAAAGTTATTCTCTCTATTTTGAAGAAAAAAAAATACAGATTGTAATTTGGGGATTATAGGAGAACAAAAGGGAAAATTATTTGCAATTGGTTGGGCTTGGTGAGTAATTTCTTTCTCTATTGAATGTTTCAAGCAAAGAACACAACTTGTGAATCAAAGGAGTGGTAACTCTGAAGAATGACAGACGGATTTGAATTGCTTTTAAGTGAATCAAGTTACCTGGACCTCTTCATTTGCAATCAACATCTTCTTTCTAGGTTAGTGATATCATGCTGAGCTTACATTCGTTGTTTGTAGACAACCTAAATTCGCATGTATGTTTTTGACTCCTATCAATGTTATTCATGTTTGGCTGCGATATATATATATATATCTTTTTGGGTCCATTACCTTTTTGTCTGTTGTCCTTGGCTTGGGGCGATTCTTGACAATAGAAACTAGAAATCAACAAATGGGTTTTTTTATTTCCTTCCCTTCTATACGCTTAATTTCCTCTGATCTCCTTTGGTCTTCATGGGAATCAATGGAATGTGTTTACAACCACTCTTAGCTGAGGCCTCATAGATGCTTGGAAAATGTGACTTAAGTTTCCTCTCCATGCTGTCTAAATCGTATCATTATTACCCTATTATTTCATGTATTTTCCAATGAAAAAGTTTAGCCAAATTCGTTGTCCTATTTGCAGCCGCTCCTGGACAAATTGGAATATAGTTGTGTTCAAAATGATGTATTTGATGCTATTGAAAACTGAGATTCTAGGGGATTATGCATGCCTTCTTCCCCTCTTTGAATCTTTTCTTGGCATGCTTGTGTGTGATGGTACCACGACTTGATTATATGGTTTTGTTTTTTGTTTGTTCAGTTATAGATTTTGATGCTCTTGGATTCTAATTTAGTTGCCAAGGCATGAAGGTTGGCTTTGAGTAAACCATTGGAAACCTTACTTAACCCACACATATCCCTCTCTCTTGGTTTTGAATCGGCTTGTGTTTTGTATTTTGTAGTTGGTTGATGTCATAATCCTCTTAATCCCAACTCCTTTCTAAAGCTAAGCTAGAAGAGTAAAAGATGTGTTTTTTATAAGGCAATGTAATTTGTCATCTCTCCATGAGCTGTGCACAACCCATGGTGGCTGTGCTTTGTGTGGATTATTAGTTTATAATATATATATGTGTGTGTTGTTTTTTATATATAATGTGTAATTTATTTAAAATAAACTTTAATTTATGTTTTTTCTGAATAGCTGAAACAAATAACTTAGTATGGTTATTTAAAATCTATTTTTATTAAATTTGTTATCTGGCTATTTGAAACAATAAGAAGTAATTGTATTAAAAGTTAATGTTAATCTGTATGGTATGGTTTATTGTCTCCAGCAATGTTAAATTTAAATTAGACAAATATATATTATTTGTATATATACTTAAATATATTAACATGCATATCTATGTATATATATATATATGTATATATATCTGTTTGTATATTTATTTATGTAACTATTTTTTCCTATGTTTATATTGTGATGATGCTATGGCGAAACTTGTGTGTATTAGAATGCTTATTAAGGCATTTTTATTTTGTGTTTTAAGTTTCTTAATTATTAAAAGAAGGTATCAATATGAAATTGTAAATGCTCCTTAATTGATGATTCGAAAGCATTTGGGCTTAAGTATGAATAGATGGATTTATTATTATTAAGAGAATTTTGTGTCTAGATAACTATGGACTTAGTTTATAGTTTCTTCAATTAACAAAATAGGGGAAATGAATAAATTGTTTTATTTGGAATTGCCTTGAATGTTTTAGAGGCTAGTCTTTTCCTAGTTGGTTGTTTCTCTGTTTTGTTGTGTTCTAAATGAGGGGATTTTATTCTTGGTCATGTTTGCATATGTTGGGAACCCACACCAGTTTAGTTGTTTCTATTTGGTAGTTGGTTCTACAGTTCTAGAGATAGTGGGAAACTGGTTCATGACTATTTTCTTTCCTTGTTTGGACTTGGGATCATTTGGTTGTGTTACTAGTTTGAAACTTTGGAGGGTGTTATTCGGTGTTGTAATGTTTCCTTTTGTCATGATTGTTTGGCGAGTTGGTTCATGGCTCACATTCATTTTTTGGCTAGTGATTCTTGTTGGATTATTCTTTGGTACACCCTTGGTATTACGAGTTTTGTTTTGGGTTATTAGGGAGAGTGGCTCATCATGGGGGCCAGTGCATAAAGGGGTAGCTTGGATAACCTATGAGCGAGTTGGTTAAACAAGTGAAAACATAATAAAACATACTAGTGGGTTAGATAGGTTAACAAAAATTAAAGATGAATCAAATACCTCCTCCACGTCATTAGTGCTCTCATAGACTAAGGGTGGACTGAGAAGGTTGTGGTTGGCAAGGTCGTTACCTCATCCCCATGAGAGGTTAACGGTCTCACACGTGTCACCCTATGGGGCCGATGCCTAGTGAGGGGCAACCAAGATAACCATAGATGGGGGCTGGTGCTGGTAGAGAGGCAGTCAAGATAACCCATAATAGGGTCGTGCAATGAAACTCTCCCATAGTACCCCTTGCCTTTGTCTTTGCATGTCTCTGGAAATTTGTCTTGTTGTAGTTGTTTGATGTTGTTGGTCATTATGTTTTGGTTGTTTTTTGTGGTTTGGTTTTGTGGTTGTCCGTTTGATTGTCTTGGGTCGTGGGTCTTCCTTGTCTACTCTTGTTATGGGGGGTTGGCCCTTCAGGTCCACGTGGTCAGGTGGAACATGTCATGCACCCCATTGGGTTCCTTCTCAGCGTTTGTGTAGTGCAACGTTACTCACATGCAGACTGTTCCAGAGTTCACTATATTAAATCATATGTATATTCTTTAATTTTTCATATTTATGTATTGATGTACTACACCCACATGTGTTGGGAAATAATAATGTAAACTCATGTGATTGATCGATGTAATGTACTGGAAGCAGATGTAATGTACAAATGTACCTTTGTATTCACTATATGATTAGTGATTGTGGTTATCGTCATATGAATATGTTGTATCTATGGAAATATGACTCTTGAATTCCCATTATTATAATATATATTTATGGTTATTAAAATTGAGTTACTCTTGCTTATATTGGGTTATCACATGTGAATGCTTTAATGATAGAATTATGATCAATGTATGACTTTTATTAATGAATGCCTTGTTACGATTTGTAATGAAATTTGAAAAATCGTTTGTTATGAATTCGTTATGGGATAGGATACATAATGTTTCCTCGTGTACCCCAAAGGACTTAGGTGACTAGTGTATACATTTTAATTGAATGTTGTGCATTGAAATTATTGTACATATCTTATATGTTAACCTTAAAAAAATTTGTGTATTATTAGCTATCCTTTGGGGTTTGCGTGATGGGGAATTACAAGGGGGATCAAGTGAACCCACCTTCTAATGAGCCCCTCCATACCCCTTCGAGCGAAGGGAGTTTGCTAGAAGGGGAGTTCACTTGAAACCCCCTTTTTTTTGCCTTAATTCCCTTTGTTTCATTAAGAAAATCCCACCAAAAGGGGGGTTCAAGTAGATATGCCTTGAAATAGGGGTTTTCTTGAATGGGGTATTCGAGTGAACCCAAAAAAGGGTTTGCTTGAACACCCCCTTTGAGTGAACCCCTTAAAACCTAATGTTTTTGAGCATACAAGCAGTTTTCTTCATGAATGCAATTGTAACCCACTTATGTGGGATCACCCTATGCTCCTCTTTAAAAATAGTCAATCCAAACACTAATCCCACAGCCAGTTCAATCGATTCAAATTATCATAATAATATATAAATATTAAACATTCAAGATTAATAATAATATTACCATGCAAGGTCAATGATGATGATTATCACATTGTTCTATTAGCGTAATCACCATCATATTTTGAATTCATTGATAAACAAGATGATCAATGTTCAACTTGCAATTTTAATGCTAATAGTCATCAAATAATAATGTATATATTACCACACTTTATATGTATATGAATACACATATGTATGTTCTTTTTCTTTCATAATATACACATGCATATATTTATATTTATAGATACTTACATGAATGTACATGTACATACATTGATGCATAGCTTTGCCTATGTATGTGCATGTGCATCCATTTAAGAATATATACATATATGTATACATATGTGTTTCCTTTTCATATGCATATATACTTATATTTTAAAACAAGAGAGTTATTAAATCCCCAAATTGCGACAACCAAACGCAATGGAAGAAAATGACTCAATTTCCACAGGTTTGACTTACCTTCAAACACACTATTGACATCCCTAGGTAATATTAGGTTTACGGAGTCAAATACTTGATCGACGCTAAGCTCAAATGACATGGCTAGATAATTTGTAGCCTTACCCCTCTCCCAAGTGATACCCCCCCTCTCTCATTGGAGGCGTTCAAATTATTCTTGCATTTTCACTCAAGAAAAAAATGGGTAGTTAGCCAAAAACTTTTGCATCATGATCATATCATTTCATTTTCATTAACAATTGTTTTAAATAAAATAGAAACATCTCATAGTATTTCATCATTTTCATGTCATCAAATAGTCATCAACATTCTATTTAAATGCAGTAACATAACATTGCACAAATCCATAATCATATGTAACTTTCAAGGTTTCATAGTCTCATGATTCATCACATTAATTACCATAAAGTGAAAAGTAATTTTAGAAATCTAGGGTGCGGTGTAACAAATTTTGAAAATTGGATAAATAGGCAAAAAGTTATGAGCTGAAAGGCCAAAATGGAATATTAGTTCAATCAATAATAAATTTTAATAGAAGAAAAATATGGTAATGAGACCTATACCATTAAAAAGTATATCAAACAAAATTTCTAATGATATCTTGTTTATAAAAATATGATACTCTAGTAAAAAGTTACGATAATTTGAAAAAAGGGCCATATTAGGGAATTGAGGGAAAATATTGACACTTAGGACCTAGATGTTGGTCACCCACATGAGAAGCTATGAATTGGTTGGGCACTGTAGGATAAGAAAACTCCTCATAACCTTGGTGGTAGGTGGCTGAAGCTCTAATGACACTGAATGTCAATGGTTGTGTTGACTATGGGGATAAGGCCCTAATAGTAGGAAATAACTACTCATTCCACTCGAATATGACTACCAATGGTAGAATTACATCGATTTATCCTTGAAATTTTTATAATAATATATCCTACTTTTTTTTAAAACTTGATAAACATGCTAGTGACACTAGACCTGCATAGGGATGACATAAACAATTGTATCATAGATACAATATTCACCTTGTATATGACCTATAGATTTTGTTGACACTATTAAAAAACACTTATATAGATGATATGGATGGTACAAATTTGTAAAACTATACGCATGAACGACTGTAGATTCTTTCAAACCCTAATGAAAATGGTCAAGAATTTTCTATCGCCTAAATATGAAGTGCTTTATATCAAAATATGGATTTTTAGGCCTTCTAGACTAAATGTTGAGATCCTTTTTGCTTAAAAAATACACTCAATAAAAGCTCATGCCCAAATCACCCTTAGATTTGAGAAAGGGTTTGAAAATATAGAGATTTGATACCATGTATTAATAGTTGATAGTGAGCTCACATATCCCAGGATTGATGTTTGGTGTAAGTACAAGGTCGTGGTAGTACCAAGAGAAAAATTTGACTTTGGTAATATGGCCCTGATAGGATTTTATTTTAGAATTGTTTTGTGAAATCAAAACCCATTATAAATGATGATATCTAGTTTTCAAACATGTAATTTTTTTATGATTGGATTATTATTTTTATTTTTTAATTAATTTATGATGAAACTGGTTCATAAACTTGAAATGTCAAGTTTTGTTTTTCTAATTTTTAATTTGTTAATATTCTTGCAAAAAAAATGTATATTACATCTATCTACAAACAATTATTTACATAATGAAAAAAAATCAAAATATGATTAGTTTAGGTCAAATTATGGTGTTCATACATGAGGGTTTTCAAAAACAACAATTAGGGCCAATGAAAAACTAATTAGAAAACAATATTTACAAAAAAATATTAAAAATATCCTCATCAATATTAGTATAATACACATCTTATCCCAAAATGAACTAGAAAATTAATTTTATTTAGGTAAAATTATGGTGTCCATACACGTGCATGCTATGGTCCTAAAAGAGTGACTTTCAAAAAGTGTTTTTTATACATGCCTATTAGAAATTATTTTGTATCATCTGGGTATTAGAAAAAAACTAGCATACAGTGGTGTAAAATATGTATTTAGTGGACACTTTTGGTTGGAAAAGTTGCGGTCTATATCTAACCTAGCTAGAATGAATTTAGCTAGACCATGTGTTCAACCAAAAGTAATTTTTAGTTGGAAATTCTTAAATTCACTTGCACTAATAAGTTCAAGGTCAAAAGTGTGACATAGTTCTATACTTTTACTTAGTTGAATTGATAACAATAAATTCAATAGTGGTTGTGCACATTAAACTTGTTTGGTTGTGTAGTAAGTTGGATGAGCAAGAGATTGGTTATGACTATTCTTATGATCGTATACATTGAGTAAATAAATAATTACTTGAACACTTGCAAGGAGGGAATATGACTTTAAAGGTTTTGTTTAGATGTGAGCATGAGAATGATATCATTTAGATTAATTGTGATAGTTAAGATGTTATTTGTTTAAAGAATATTATATTATAGATGGAAATAATTATATTAATGTGCAATATCATTTTTTATGACATGGTGAAGCACACAAGGGTAATCATTGACAAAGTGGGCACATTAGAGAATGTTATATAATTATTGATGAGCATTGAGAAATAACACTAGTACAATTTTCTATAAATGACAATATTCATAGTTGTTACGATATGTTATTGTCTCCTTTGCAATGCATATAAAAAGTGAGTGAAGGTTAGTTTAGGTATGCATTGTACACCATGTAAACCTTGTAAACATTGTAACTCATACTTAGGATGACTAAAATTATGTACACTTCTCTAAGAAATTATTGAAATTATCTAGTAAGTCAATTCCCTATTTCATGGGAGTTGCGGTTACTTCCATTACAAGTTTGCCTCAACTTGCAAGTCAAGTTTACTATTAAACATGTAACATGTTATTCTTAAGAGATCAATGGATTTTGATTTATCCTAATTTATTGCATGAATTGAGATGTCCAAAATTGGTTAGGTTTTGGATATAAATCCAATGCTGGGTTTGGAGATAGTATAACATAATTTGGAGCAAGCAATTTTTGCTAAAATTGCTCCATGAAGTTCAGGATTACTATTGCTACCTTAATCTTTACACATTGAAGGTCTCCTTATTGACACATGCTTGATTCTTATTATATTGTAACATCTTTTTTGTTCATGCAATTTGAATAATACTATTTTTTGCAAAGTTTCTTTTTTTCCTATAAGGGTTTTAAAGGGTAAATTTTGTGGTATTTGTGATCTTTCTTTTTTGAATAGTTTTAAATTTTATAACTTTGTAGTTACTTTTTATTGAAAAATATTTTAATCTAATTCATATCAAATAAAAAATTAAAGATCATAGTTGTTTCATAAGATTTATAATAAAAAAAAGGATCAATCAATATTCACAACCCAAAAATGCATACAACTATATTCATGATCTTCATGAAAATTGTAAGCTTAGAAAGAGTAATGGGTTACAATGCTAAAACATGTAGACAAATGCTAGAAAACATGAAAAAATAATATACAACTCATTAAACTTTGATGAATTAGAATATGAAACTTTTTTCTTCTAATATATTTGTTGCACAATAATAATAAAAAATAATTTTATGAAATAAATATTAGAGATGAATTTTTTTCCCACTAGTATATTATTTATCTAGATATTTTTATAAATCACAATATTTAATAAAAATTAACTAGAATTTTTCAAAAAAAAAATTACAATTTTTTTATCAAAAATATTCTAATTTATTTATATAGATTATAAAATTATCACACCTTTAATAAATATATCTATAAAATCTATAAAAATATATTATTTTGACCATTACAAAATTCTTTTAAATTAAAATCTATTTATCTAATACTTTCTCATCTTAAAATTCAGTGTTTTATTATTTTATTATTTTAATAATTCTTTCCTTCCTTCTTAAGAGACTTTGTGAGAACAAAATCATGACCAACTTTATAAGAAAGATTAAATTAAATTAAATAATACACTTTTATGGAGTTCTCCTAACAATTTCATATAAAAAGGCACTAAAAGGCAGACATCAATCATATCATAAAAGACGTGTTTCGGCTCGGGATGAGCATCTTACTATTTTATCAATCCATATGCCCTCAAAGTAATTCAAATCAATACAAAATAAATATAATTAAAATAAACAAATAATGATTAACCTTAGACCACACGTTCCTCACTTTTCCCTTTTTATCTCATCGGAGAAGGTTGATTTTATATTTTAAAATCATTGACCATATGGTCTATTATAATCTGCTTTACAACTAGTCCTTAGAGTGTTTATTTCCAATTTAATTTTTAAAGGTCTCCTTTCTTTAATAGCTCATATTTTTTGAGTTTATGAAAGTTTATGTATAGTAGTTTTATTAAATCCATGTTTATGATTATATTTTCTATTTATTATTTACATAAATATTTCTTTATTATTCACAATAATTTTTTCAATAGTAAATTATATATACAATAATTTTATATTAAAAAAAATAAGTAATATAAATATGAGAAGATTTTTCAAAGTTTAAAAGTAATTTATAAAGTGTTCAATTATTTTTATTGTGACAATTTTTATTGGGTTAAAAATTGTGATATGTTAAATTATATGTGTTGTTTTAATTCTCATCAATGTGGATAATTTATTGGGTATAGATATGAGGTTTGAAATATAGAGGAGAAAAGTTCATACTTTGTTCTCTTACCCTCTTGTTTTAAATTCTTTTCCTTGTAAATATAATGTTTGAGTGCTCAAATTATTTCATTTTATGTATAAGTTCATTATAACCATGCATTTATCATATTGGAAGCTATTATCCTAGCCATGGATCTAGATTGATCCAAATTCATAAGGTTTCTCCACCTAGACTAAATTATGCATGTAAATGTATTCCATTTAGATCCCCATGTGTGGTCTCATCCCACCTAGTTAAATTCTATTTTTACCACTCTTGAGACTAACAATACCATAATTTGAGTATTGCCCAATGGCTTGCATCTATTTTTTTAGTAAATTTAACACCTAAAATCTTGTATTTAAGGAAAAACATTAGATCATTAGTGATAATTGAAACATAAAATTCATAAGAAAAATAAAAAAACACTACCAAGTAGATCCATTAAACTTGCATCAACATTTGACAAATACTAAGCCACTATAAGTATTTTGTATCATGCTTTTCATGTTTTTGATCATTGTACAATGGAAAAACTCATTTAACTCAATATAAAAATATATATATACTTCCCTCAATTCCTAGTAGACTTGCAAGTTGTTTGACAACATCTTATATATGTCGCAAACATAGGTATATCCAAAGGCAAACAAGTTTATATAGGTTGATAGACATAAAAGATGGAACCATATAAGAAACACATGACCACTCTATATGCAAACAATTATCCTAGGCATTGAAAAACACAATTATGATATCAAATCAAGACTCTACTCCAATAATCATAATACAACAATTGATTCAAAGAGTAAGTTGATGATGATATTTGAAATAGCTAAGGGTTTTCTTCTCCCTCATTCATTTCTAGTTATCATTATTACATGTTTCTATTCTTAACTCATTTTAGTTAGCTTAGAGTCTAATTATTACACAATAGTTATTATGTGTTTGATATGAAATTTTAAATTAATTTTAAAGGGCGTGTTTATTACTCTACATACATGGAATTATATGACCGAGCCAAAAGATGTGTCCACATAAAATCACTTTAAATTCAAATTTAAATTACTTATCAACTTTTACACTTAATTATACCATTTATAGACTAATCATTACACTAAAAACAACCTAAACAAAATAAATCCAGAAATAATTAAATTGTACAATTAATATTTACATCATTTCCTTTAATACTTTTGACCCATTCTTAAAATATATATTTTCTATAGAATACTTCCAATAAAGCTTTACGATACATTTATTTATTTATTTATTTTTCTTGATAACAATATATATTTGCCACTTTGTTAAATAAAACAGACAAACACCAATTCAATCCCAACAAAGAAGTTCATGCAGATAGGATTTGTACTTAATCAAACGTCTAATCTCTTTCTTAATCACCCTCTTATTGTCAAATCTAAAAAGCTAAAATCATAATAAAAATCCCTAAAAGATAAAGTAGAATACAAAACGTTCACCATATCGCGAATGACACAACTGTCAATACAAAGAACCAAACTGTACTTTCAAAAACGTATCCATGGAAGAAAAAAAGAAATAAATATCAATGAGATTAGACAACTTATTCTTCTTTATGAGATGTTTCGCCCCCATAAACCAGAAATTATCCAATCTTTGTTACGCAGAATCCTGAAAGTCTCGTGCTTCTTTTAATGCAAATATTCCGGCAGAAGAAAAGAGTCTTCCCGGCGCCTGCGCGTGGATTGAAGCCGCGAAAACTCCCTGCACTGTTTTGTTAGCAGGTCGGTGGTTCGACTCTACCTTTTAACGTAATGTAGATGAAAAAAGATTTAAAGAATCGCAATCATAGTGGTCATTCATTTGATCTGTAGAAGGAAGAAAAACTGACCCCTGCATGGTCGTACATTGGAAATTGCGTGGATATACAGTGTGTGTACGTTTGAAATCGCTGCATTGGAAGCGACGCGGATGCCGGTGAGTAAAATAACTTTGACATGTAAAACTATTTGTACAATGTATGCTGGTTTTTCGCAGTACATTTTGCAGAGGACTTAAATCTTGTAAATAATGTCGTAAGTCGAGAATATTTGCGTCGAACGATGAAAATAAAGTGTAGTTAATGATGATCTTTGAATTATTTTGGATCAACGTCTTCGAAATCGTCGAAAAATTAGAGAATACTGGCGTGGAAGGATGAAAATAATGTGTAGTTTACTTTATTATTTTTGAACTTTTTTGACGGTCGATTTTTTTTTTTTTTAATTTTAAGTTAACGTCGTTCTTTTGATTGACTGGCGTTTTCATTTGAGAAACATACTCAATTCTCGATGCGAGCGTCTACATAATGTTCGAGATATTGCCAACAATATTGTGGTGAAATAAAAGCCTTCTCTTGAAATTTTTGTGAGATTGTCGGAATGCCTTTATTCTTTCTTCGTTTTCGAGCGAAATAATACTTTTCTTGAATTTTGTTTGCCAGGAATGGCTGAAATTGTTTTTACTTTCTTCGCAAGGAAATAATGCTTTCTTGAAGTTTTCTTCCAAGAATGTCTGAATTTCTTTTTTTTTTTTCATTTTGTCGTGAAATAATGCTTTTCTTTGAAATTTTTTGCGTGTACTGTTTCGATTTTTTTTCCTTCACAAATTTTTACTCTTGTTCCTGCGAACGGCTGTAGTTGATTTTGTTTGCACTGTATTTTGAAGGAAATTTCTTCGAATACAGAAATCTGGCTTTATTTTTGTTAAATATTGAATACACTGGCCTCTTCATTTGTTGATGTCCATTGTTGTCAATAATTGTCACAAGTCCGTCAGTTTATTGAATTTGATGTCAAAAATTTTGGTACCAGAAAATCTGAATCGAGATTTAATGATTGTACAATTTGTTGCCGATATTGTACTTTTTAAGTCCTAACCAAAATTGATTCTGTATATTTTATTCCAAAGTGGTGTAAATTGTTTCTTTCGGTAAATTCGCGTAAGGTTCTCGTTACTGCAAATACGCCAGATTTTCCGAAGCATCTGATATCTTCGTCGACAATTCTGCTAATGTATGTTCATTAGGGCATAGATTCTGCAGATTCGGCTTCTTTATGCAAAGCTTCTGTCAAATGATGGAAAATTTTTAATCACTCATCCGCAGACGGTAAATCTAAGAATCCTACAGCCTATGGTAGTTCGTAGCAGCTAAATAGTGCAAAGAGATTAATGAGAATAAGGCCTTAAATTGTATTAGCGTTACATACCGGTGAATTGTTCATTTTGTTGTGTAGAAGATAGCAAATATGTAAATACTGTTGCGTGAGGCTACATATGAGTTCAATCTTGTATCGTAAAATGGCTTGAATCTGAAAGAGTGAAGCAAATTCTTCGTCCGAGTTGGAGATCTTGCTAGCTTTTCATTGTATTCGCCACGATGAATCGCTTACTTTGAGACAAATTCCATATAAAAGCCTCGCGTAAAACCCCTAAAAGTAGCCTTATGAATCCCCTGTTTTGTCTTCAACAATGTTGGGTGTTCTATTCTCTGTAAATTCTGCAAGCGTTCGCTAAATTGCTTTTCAATGCAGGGTAGACAAGCACCGGTAAGATATCCTAAGACTGCTGCCGGCGCCCAGACTATTGAAGTCCTGAATTGAAGAGAGCCTTGGTTGTTTTGCACACAATGCCTGCGATGAAGGTTATAAACAATTAAATAAGTATTGAGGTTTGTACAAGAAAGTGAAATGATACTGATGGATGCTGATAATAATTTCCAGATTGAGGGTGAAATCCGGCATGACCCAAATCATTACGAGATGCCGAGCAGCATTGTACGAAGATATCACGAATTCATGGCGGACTCATGCTGTACACACATGTGCCAGGGCCCAAATCCCCAAATGGCACGTTATGTCTACGGCTTGATATTCCTCGTAACAAATTTGCTGGCATGGATGGTTCGGGATTACGGCCACAATGCATTATCAGAGCTCGACCGTAAGTCTATAATCTATTTTTGTTTAACTGCATGATTTAGCTTTGAATTTTTAGGTGATCCAGGTTTAATACACGATGCTCTTTTCAGAGCCTGTGGCTGCATTTTATAATTAAAGAAAAGGTTCTTCAAAGTTTTAAGGTTCCCCATGATTGGCGCCCTGTGATAACAACAGAGTACATACAGCATATGGGACCGACCTAAACACCTGTCTGTGCTTAGATATGGGGAGGCACACATCCTATCCCCCATGACTCCAACCTATTCCTTTGCCCAAGCATAAACTCTTCAGGGTCAGATCCTCTCTTGAGTGCACCAAGTACGCTCACTGTTATTTATTTTACTTCAGCTGATGGCACTCTCTGTTGTTTTATGATCTCACTCTCAGAATTCCGAACCCTGAGGAAATAGGTTGATTACCAGCGCTAAACTGGGGCCAATTTGTGGATAGAGCACAGGCCACCTCAAAAAGTGCATCCATTGTCGTAGAGTGTATTATTTGAACCGTGGGGCCTTATTCAGTGCACTCTCATTGGCCATCTCTAGCCACGCGTGTATAAGAGACATAGATATGTACCTTAAATTAAATTTGACAGTTTGTTAGATCTTGAAATATATGCAAGAAAAATGCAGATGATAGATTTTATATATTACGGAACTAGTTGAGCATTTTCTTGTTAAACAAAATATTTCTACACACCATAGATACTGCAGTCTGATCTTTCTGTAAAAACTGGAATGGGTTGTTTAACACCATGACTCTACGTTTGATTCCAGCAAAATCATAATGGGAATGAGTGACTCAAACAAATAATAAAAAGCCTAGGCAGTGGTTCATTGAGAAAGAACTTTCCTCAAAATTTAGAGTCACTAGCTGCCATTGATTTTTTTCCCACAGGTGAATTGTTCATAGCTGCATTTAGCTTCAGAACTCTAAGGCTGTTCGGAAAGCTTCCAGGTCCATTTGCTCCTGCCATCATGTCTAATCACAGGGTCACTCAGATTGTATGCCCTTTGGGCAAGGTGATGATTTCCTACTAAAGCATTTTCCCCGAAGAAGGGTAAGCTAAACCATAGGTTTTCTCCTTAGTGCTGAGCCGCACCCAGTTGAATCCAAATACTCTAAACAGCTACTGAATTTCTACCTCCTAAATAGTAGTCACTTCTATTCGTGAAGAAATAACTATTCATTGGACCACCTTACATCTAAAAAATTGGAGCTCTACCTTCTGTGGGACCATTTCTTACTGGTCCATAACTTGTTTTCTGTTTTCATATAGAAGAATTTTATGTTTTGAACTACAATCATTAACCAGATATCCAAAACGATAGGAAACTTGAAGCACACCACATATGGTAAAAACAATTTCAAGTTGCTAGAACAAGCAGCGATCTACCCAGAACTGCATTGAGCCTCTAAATCTAATTAATTGTATTCATGATAGATTTTATATATTACGGGACTAGTTGAGCATTTTCTTGTTAAACAAAAAATTTCTACACACCATAGATACTGCAGTCTGATCTTTCTGTAAAAACTGGAAAGGGTTGTTTAACACCATGAGTCTACGTTTGATTCCAGCAAAATCATACTGGGAATGGGGGACTCAAATAAATAATAAAAAGCCAAGGCAGTGGTTCATGGAGAGAGAACTTTCCTCAAAATTTAGAGTCACTAGCTGCCATTGATTTTTTTCCCACAGGTGAATTGTTCATAGCTGCATTTAGCTTCAGAACTCTAAGGCTGTTCGGAAAGCTTCCAGGTCCCTTTGCTCCTGCCATCACATCTAATCACAGGTTCACTCAGATTGTATGCCCTTTGGGCAAGGTGGCGATTTCCTACTAAAGCATTTTCCCTGAAGAAGGGTAAGCTAAACCATGGGTTTTTTCCTTAGGGCTGAGCCACACCCAGTTGAATCCAAATACTCTAAACAGCTACTGAATTTCTACCTCCTAAATAGTAGTCACTTCTATTCGTGAAGAAATAACTATTCATTGGACCACCATACATCTAAAAAATTGGAGCTCTACCTTCTGTGGGACCATTTCTTACTGATCCATAACTTGTTTTCTCTTTTCATATAGAAGAATTCTATCTTTTGAACTACAATCATTAACCAGATATCCAAAACGATAGGAAACTTGAAGCATACCACATATGGTAAAAATAATTTCAAGTTGCTAGAACAAGCAGCGATCTACCCAGAACTGCATTGAGCCTCTAAATCTAATTAATTATATTCATAATCACAGTAACTGCAGTTGATTCCAGACTCAAAGTTAATCTTAATCAGTTGAACATGCTGATATCCAAAATAAGTAGACTTCCAGCAGGGACAACATACACCCTTACCCGTTCCAACGCTGCTATAAGCATAAAACTGTAGGCTTGGAGTCCTTTGCAACATGTTTTGATATCTTGCAAAACTAAATAAACAGAATCACAGATCATACTTATTAGCTATTTGAACTAATATATTGAATTTTCCACAATATTTTCTAAGTAGAACTTTCCTCTTGTTCCATGTAATAGTGCAGAAGCTTGTGAAAAAGAATTTCACTTCCCTCAATCTGCTTTTGCCAGTAAATAATAAGTTAGGAATGATCATTTCTCTTATCTTAGATTTTGCTTATAGTCATTGGGTTTGTAGATGTGTTTTCTGTCTGATACGATGGTGTGGCCAGGCCATTGGCATTAATGGTGTTTCTTTTAGCAATGGATTTAGTTAGTATTTGGCATTGCCGCTGTGAACTTCAGGTTGGCTAACTGTCTGGCCTGAAGTCAGTTTATGTAAGCTAGGCCTTGATGACCTTTTGTAATTTGGATGATGTTCAATCTACTTTTTTAAGCACATATGTATTATAGATTTTATAAATGCTTGTGATGACACTGATCTTGTGAGTTGAATTTTAAATCATTTTCCACGTTTTTGTTTGGCACTATTTTTTAGTCTTATATCTATCTTATTATATATTTGTATTTGCAGATTTAAAAGGCTGTCAAGGTGTTCATGACTGCTTGGGTACAGAAGGCGTACTTCGTGTGAGCCTTGGATGCTTTGTATCCATTGTCTTTGGCTTGTGAGAACAATTGATTGTAATAATTCTAATTTAAAGATTCTAGGGAAATCCCAGCTCCAGTTTCACATAGTAGTGACGGGTATAGGTTATGCATCAAATTTCTATAGCCCATTAAACATGGTTAGCCATGAAATACTCAATTCCAATGATTGCTATAATTAGTGTTTCATTTGTTGCAATGTGCAACAAATATCCTTGGTGCACCTTAACATCAGCTCAGATATTTTATTTCACCATGTTTCTCACAACAGTAGGATCAACAAAAATGTATGAACCTCGTGATTCATGGCATTCAGGATGGTGGCCCTTGAAGAGCCTCATTTGGATCATCATGATGGTGGTGCCCTTTTTTATTCCTTCAGCTTTCATTCAATTTTATGGTGAGTTCACTTAAAAGCAGAATCCTACAGACCGTGTTAATGTGATAAATGCCAGCCTACTATTCCTCCTCAGTATGTTTTTGGTACATTATTTTATGGAACGCATTCATTACACTAAATATTCATTCAACTATTGATGCAGGTGAAGTAGCCAGATTTGGTGCTGGGTATGCTCCTACTCCTTCTCGGTTTGGGGAAATATTTGCCTTTTAGGTGCACAAATATATCTGTTAAGGAAAAAAGTAAATTTGAAAGCAACTTTTTTACATGTGCTTCTTTGTTAACAAATTTTTCTAAGAAATTGGTGAAAGCCCCATACAATAGTTAGATGGTTGAATGATTCTAGCAGAAAGTGTAATTTCAGTTGTTTGATATGCCACAGAACATATATGGAAACAAGTCCTTCCAATTTTGACCTAAACAAAAGGCTTTTGCAGAAAATGCTTATAAAAACATTTTCTAACTGATGCCAGTAAACTCCATTTCAATTCTTCCCTCATGGTGGATCTTAAAATAGATTTTTATGCCATCCCTTAGAAATTCTTGCTTTCTGAGAATTCCTAACAAGTCTGTTTTGCTATGTGACTTTTCAGGATATTTCTAATTATTCAACTTATTAGTGTGATCAATTTTATCACATGGTGGAATGAATACTGGCTGTCAGAGCAAAATGCCGATCTATGGTACTACATAATTTCAATTGAATTCAGTTTTTTCAGTTCTGTCTTTAAAACATTAGATATGGGTTGCTAAAATCAGTAATAAAATTTGATCATTTTTTCACTGTTGAGTGTCTGATACCCATTTTAGTAGCCCTATTTCAGTCAAGAACAAGCTATCTCCAAGCTAGTCAGAAATTACAAATTGGCAAATGAATTTTAAATCAGAAAAAAATCTCTAAAGTGAGATCATATTATTCCAAAAGGAGGGCCATAGTTTGGAAGAATCCAACTTAATAAGAAATCCAACAAAAGACATTCCGGAGCATCCAGTAAAGAAGAAAACTAGATGACATAACTTTGCATGCCTGAAACAGAATGTGGATTCTCAAATAAAGAAGAAAACTAGATAACATAACATTGCATGCATGAAACAGGGAGTGGGTCTGCAAGTACAGCAGTGGGAGAAATAGAATACCATTTGAGGTATCGGTTGTCATGAATTCATGCCAATAAGAGGATATGATATATGCCATTAGACAATAGAAACTGATCAAACATGATCTGAGTCAAAATAAAAGCCACTTCCATCTGGCTTTAGGAAAACAAGCAAGACAGTAAATACCAAAGTACCCAATCCAGTGTGTGTACATTCTCAAACAGATGTCATATGAAGCTTAAAACATCAACAACCATGTGCAAGATCCTGCATAAAATTCTAGCACTGCATGGGCAACCGAAGAAAATAAATGAAACCACCAAAAATCCAACAGAATCCAATATAGCTGGTAAATATTTGCTGTATGGAAGCTATTACACATGGAAAATGCAGTAGCAAACTTCACCCTTTTTATCATTAATCCGAGTTAGCAACAGGCTGAAAGATCGGAAGATTTCTGATTGAATTAAGTGAGTTGATCCACATAATCACTAACAAATGCCATTCACAAAGCATAAATGAATCTATTCAGTAATCATTGGTAGATCCCTGGGCAAATGCTCACTGTACTGTATCACACCAACTCTTTTAATTAGGGCAACATCCAAATTATTATAAATCAGTCCTGGGTGGATCTTCAGTCTACGAGCTTGGGTGTGGAGCTTCTCAACAGCTCTTGACAGAAATTAAAATGTATCAGGCACTGCCATTGTGACACTGAAATCACAGTCTAGTAAACAACATGCGACCTAGGTAAGATGTCTCTTGGTTTTTCGGCTCCAATTACTACAAACCAAGGTTACCCCAAGTTTCTGGGATGGGGATGGCAGGGGGTGGGAAGAGTCCCCAAGTTTCCAATTTTTGAGGCCAAAATTAGGGACGGCAGGGGACAGCTATATAAAAATATAGGGAAATTTTAAATATATTCAATATGATAACATGGATAAGGCATGCATAATACACATTATAGAACATTAACATATAACATTTGTGTTCAACATTGTGCCAATACTCAATACGCATTCAAAATTAACATACACGAATCATGAAACAACCTCCAAGTTATAATTTATAAACTTATATCAAAATGCCCAAAGGCTACATTGCTGCCATATAGTTTTAAAGTTTGCTATGAAAATCAAAATACAATATCGTATGTCAATAATGAATACAAAATAAACAAAGAGCACTGCTGCCCCTAATCATCTCTCATAACTGCATCAAAATCAGAGTCATCCTCTGAGTCACTGCCACTGTGATGCTCCTCCTCAGCCAATGGAACCCCAACCAAGCCCTCAATTGTCTCCTCCTCATCTACCTGAGCCACGTCCTCGGGATCAATATCCCACCGTAGAGCTGGAGTTTGTTGATACTCTAGGAGTCTGTCCGAGCACTATGAACGGCCACTAGCTTCTCTGCTCGTCTAGAAGTAAGTCTATTCCTCTTGAGGGAGTGGATAAAGCTATACGTGGACCAATTCCTCTCTACAGCAGAGGAACTAGCAACCTGTGCAAGAAGGCGAGTGGCAAGTATCTTCAACTGCGGTGTATCTCTCCCATGATAGGTCCACCATCCAATAGGGTTTGATTGAGCTAATATAGCTCTATCCAACCTTGCCTGTGGTTTACTCAAGTTTGGGCCATTAAGATTAGCAAAGTCTAGAAATTGTGACCGAAGTAGTGAAGCCTGCTCTGGTGGATAAATCTTTTCAATGGCCCGTGTGAACCCATCTAAAACCTCAACATCATCACATGGAGGCACCCTACCATCCCTTGGTGCATACCATTTTGGATTTAGAGCAAAGGCAGCCATATGAAGCAGGGTGTTCATTGTATTCCACCTCCGCGTCACAATGGGCCTAATTTGTTGCTCATATAAATCCAAAGTGGGATCCTTTGCCGAAATAACTTGCTTGATCTTCCCAAGCATACTGTCAAATGTCTCATATATCTCTCCAAGACTAGGAGAGTCTATATTAGGGCTATGCATAGATGACATCTACAATAGGCAAGATGAAGGGAGCAAATATATCTGCAAAATGCAAACGAAAAGTTCAAAATAATTAGTTGACAAGTTAATTGACATGTTAGAAACTTCAAAAGTTGGAACATTGGACAATAAAATTAAAATATTAAAATCAGAAATTTAATATGAAAATCACTAAATCAGCCATCTAATATGTCTTACCTCACATTGGCCCACCAATCATCATCGAGGATCTTTTATTTGATGGTCTTTCCTTGAGCAGAACTTGCATTAGGCCATCTAGTCCACTCGCATTGACCATCATCAATTGTAGAGGCTCATGTACCTCAAGCATCCTCTCCAATAGGATGAAGTATGTGGCATATCTATATTCATTAATTCAATGATTCATTAAAAAATAAAAATTTAAAACAAATCTTAATGAAATGGCATTACCTTTATCAATAGGTTTGAAAATTTTTCTTAAAATAAATTTGAAGAGATAATAGGTGTGTGATTTAAAAATATTATATAATATCTGCATTACCACAATTTTAATACCCAATAATCTTACCTAGTTTATTACCTGATTGTTCACACAAATTATTAATTAAAAAAAAAATATGTGTAAATATTTAAACCATAATAAAAAATTGATTTACATTAATAAGTTTAAAATAGTTTATAAAAATACAAATCAATTTTAAATTTAAAAACTCAAATCACAAATTAAATATAAATATTATCCTTTGTAGAAAAGATTTAATCTAAAAAATAAGAATAATTGTGAATGCCATTTATGACATTGATATTGATAAAAAATAAGTTTTAAAATTCAGAGTTTAAAACTATAAACACTATAGTTATCAAAGTAATCCAAGATCTCCATTCAAGAAAAAACTTGGAGTAACTTTGCCTAGGGGAAAGTCGAGCTCAATGAAATAGGGGGTAAGGATGATATTCGCACCTACAACTGTGCCACATAGCCACACAGAAACGAGAGACCTCCACATGCCTGCAATTTGATTAAAAAAAAGAGGGCACGGGGAGGAGAAATGGTGCTGCCGTAAAAATGATGGAATAAATAAACTTGAATGCCCTTATCACCTTCTTTCGTTTGGTTTTGACCTTAGAAACTCAAAGGGTTTCGAAGGAGTGAAAAAGATGATGAAAACTGGAAAAAACCACCCATTAGAACCCACCCCAAGAATTCTTTTTTTCCAATCAAAAATCATCTTCCTATCCAATCAGCACAACTCAGAACTAATCCGTAGCCCAAAAAAAGTACCCGAATTGTAGGTAAGTGGCCGATTTTTTCAACATACATGGCAAAACCAAACCCTACTCCCCCCTAAATTTTTTGTCTCACCCTTGGCTATCACATATTGAAGGAATGGTTTTTTTTTGTCTAATGAGTGTTTTGTATAGTCCTTCATGGTTTTGGTATTGGTTGATGAAGTAGGGCATTGGGTAGGGGTTATTTGCTCTTTAGTTTCCCTTCTAGCTTGCATTTCAACTTCACTGTTACTCCCACCTTCACTGCTGCTCATGTTTTTTGTTTATAGAATGCAAGTTTTGACTGAAAATGCAAAAAAATAAAAAAAATCACTTCATATTTTGCAAAAAAATGAAAAAAAAGAAAATAGGGAAAGGAAATGCATACCTCTTTGGTGGATTTGCACTCCCAACAACACTATTTCAACCTCCTCTCCTCCCTCAAACTGCTGCTCCTTCTCCTTCAATGGCTGCAATTTTTTTTCCTCTCAAATCCTTGGCTGCTCAAACAAACAAAATGAATAAAATGAGGTTAGAGAGGCCCTTTTTCTTTCATAAAGGAGTAAAAAACACTTGGGCCCACACATGCCACGTAGGCAGGGGCATTATTTTTTAATTTTATGTTTTGAACTTGCAAAATGCGGGGGATGACCGGCCGTCCCCCTTCCGTCCTCGGGACCGGTCAGCTGTCCCCCATTGTGTCAACGGCGTCCCCCCGTTCTCGGGATGTTTCCCGCAAATTTTCAAAAAAGGGGGACGGTCCCTTGCCGTCCCCCAGTACTCGGGACGGGGGATTTTGGGCGGGGGAGATGCGTCCCCGGGTATCCCTGCTACAAACAAATGCAATGGCAAAAGGTTTGGTTTGATTCTTTGCAGCATGTCCATTCCTCAAATCTTTTGAGCTGTTTGCCAAGAAAAGCATGAAACAACATCTTTCATTGCTCTCAATGTAAAAACCAGAAAATACAAAATGCTTCTAAAGCAACAATAGCAACACTACTAGCCATAATTCAGAGCTCAGCAGAAAACAACGAATAAGATCATTGATCCTGAACTCTACTAATCTCCTTCAATCAGCAATGAGGCTACTAAAACATTAGACCTACTCTTTGGGGGTTCATTCAAGAAGATATTACCAAATGTGCATGCCAAAGTAGAGCAAGGCGATGCAAAAATTGATTAGCATTAATCAAACTAAATAGATCATGTAAACTACTAAATTCTCAAACACATAATTGAGATTCCAGGAAAAAGTAAAATAATGATCTGATGCTTTTAGAATGAAAATTGGTTTTTTTCTTATTCACGAGTAAATGGGACCATTATGGAGTTAAAGATATTACCTGCATTACTATGATTTAGAGAGGGCAACAGTCCAGGCCCCATACATTTGAATTATGATGGAATGGCTATTCACCATTTAGCATCAGTGTTCTGTCCTTACCATGACCTCCTTAGGATACATTAGGTCATAATCAAATGAACATTAATAAAGAGAAACAGATTTTCCATCCTCATCTGCACACCTTGTGGTGCATTGTAGATGCAGCGACAAACAGTCTTAGCAAAGAAGTTTGTGCTTCAATCAACCTTAATCGACATGGTGATGGTATTTTATTTTGAGGCATTTCATACATAGGATTTTCTTTCTTAAACTTTTGAACTTATCTACACACATTGTGCTGAATTGTAAATGCAGTGATTAACAGACCTAGCAAAGAAGTTTCTGCTTCAATCAACCTTAATCGACATGGTGATGGGTTTTATTTTGAGGCTTATCATACAGAGTGTTTTCTTATGTAGGATTTTCTACATAGGGCCACAAGCTTCACCTGTCTTTCAATATTCAGTCCTTTTCAGTATCACAAATATCCAATTCTATTCCTAAACAGATCATTACATCATTGGTATAGTTGCCATGCCTTGATGAATTGCACATCATAGTTAAATTTGGGCTAGTTTTGTGTCATTCAAGGAAGGAACAAAGCTCATAGAAAACACTTTAGGATCCTTACCGTACTTATAATATCAGCACCATACATCGTACTTAGAAGGCTACTTTCAATAGGGAAAACATATTCTTGTGCTTCAAAAAAGCATTAATGGTAAAATAGTACTCAATTTGATTCAACCAATTATGTATACTCTGCATCCATACTTGTACATTTATGGTGTCTGATCTTGAAATGTTTTCTTGGATGTGAACAATTGATGTGATAAGGATGTTGTGACTAGCTGGAGAAGTTAAGAAAAATGGTCAAGCATCTCTGACTTTGCTGTTTAAAAATTATATGCCGGCATTACAAAACTTGTATCACTTGAATTGACCTGTTGGAAAATTTAAAAAGTTTAAAGCAATCCTTCATGTTCTCTCATTATCTCTGAAGTGTCTCCTTAATGATATTCTGATTGACTGGTTCTTCTATCTCCAGTGTCTATGTGTCATGATCCCAATATTGTAACTTATGGAAAATACAACTCAATAGAATAGATATCAAAATTATAAAATTTAAATTTAAATTTTGATATAATGATCTTATATCACTGATATTATTTAGCAAATAAGATAAAGCCAAAATACATAGTAAAACTATAAATATGAGTAATTTAATTATAATTATCAGAGGGTAATATTATAATTAAATTATCAAATACAGTATTATAAATATTAAAATATAAAACAGTAAAATCATATTAGATAATAAAATTAATATATAATACAAACAAACCATAAGTAATGAGCGATCATCATAATGGATAAAAATGAGACTATATTTTAATGAAAAATACGATCCAAGGAAAATTACACGCAGAAAGAAATCACATGCCCGAATTTGATAGCGGCAATCCTCGACCCCCTGTTGATGACTAAGACCTAAAACGGAATGAATGTAATCATCACGATGGCAGAGTTGCTTGTGTAAAGGCGTTAAAGAGTCCCGGGACGACAATGACCATCCGGCTGTGGCGGCACTCCATTTCATAAAACTTGATCTTATACTGCCATTGGTCAAAGGGACGTAAGAACATTCTGAAGATATAGATGTGACTCAGATTATTCTTAGCCAACCTCCACACCATCCTCGCATACCACGGAGCTGAATGATATGGATGTAGTGGCATGAATAAAAATAGCCTTGATGCTTCCCAATGAGACTACAGAGGCAGTCAAAATATCCCGAGTCACCAACGGATGCCGGCCTTGGATGAGGTGTCACTGTCAAATATATCTATTGGCATCCCCGTTGACACTTTTGTATGCCATCCCTCTCTATGCGGAGATGATTTACGCAGTCAGCATAGGTTTTAGTTGGCCAATTAAAAGATTAACAGGCAATAGGAAATAGACGTGAAGGTAGGCAAATAATAAATAAATCTAATCAGTAAATAATGACGGGTTGCCTCCAGGAGACGTGACCAAGAGTGAAAGAGTGCAATCTTCCCAAGCATAGATATAGGAAGAAATAAATTGTTAGGACAGCAGCTAAGGAGGAAGAGGAAAGGCATTTGATAGAAACTACCCCAGGAATCTCAAATCGGCAAAACCAGACTTCAATCCGAAAGTACTTCATTAAAAGGGACATTCATTTGAGAAAGAGAAACCCTAAACCTAATCAACAAGCGGATTCTAGGGAAAACGAGCGAGTTCTAGGGCAAGGCCGGTTAAGGGCAGTACACTATGTTTATCATTTGGGGTTGTTTAATCAACAATTTTATTAAAAGGTCATGGGTTATGGGAACTTACTTCATGTAACCTCACCTTTTACAACTGGACATACAAAGAGAGGAAATGTCTGAATTAAGAGCTCTAATTTCCCTAATCTGGATCTGAGGATTATTAAAGGAGACAACACACTGAATGTGGGATTGAATGTGTTATCAACAAAAACTGTTTATGCTACTCGTAGTATTTCTCATGATAAGTAATCAGAACACATTAACTACAAACAATGGATTAAGATATATATAATGAATCAATTATTCACAAAGACAGAAGATGTAGAATTGCAGTGATAGAATTATGTTGCCTGACATAGTGTTGTATAATCCATGAGAACAAATGGAAAATGGATCATATAAACAAAAGAATTGGTGGTCAAAAGACTCAAAACCCTTATGGATCAGTATGTTCCAGGTGAAGAAGACAAGGTCGTACCCTTCAAAATGGAACATTTTATCGTTCTTTCATTTTATCTTACAGGCATTCCTATCATACGTTGGAGTCACATGTAGGTTGACACTTAAGAGGTACTCAAGTCATTCTGGGTTCCTCACAATGATCAGTGTCAGAATCTGTGGAGTTCTATAGACTAGGAACACTTGGAGTGCCAATATATGACTGATGAACTCACGTTGGATCTTAGATCTATTGGATTCTTTGCAATGTCAAGAGACATGAGACATATCCATTTACTTTCTTGATTTAATTATAATATAACTAAACACCATATTTATTGCTTTTCTAGTCATGAGCATTTTTCCTTAGTTTGACAAAAGCAATTATGCCCATCTTGAACACACAAGATTAATGCGCAAGAATATTCTTTTACATGCAGTGGCATCCCAGTTGTTGCAATGTCAACGATGGCCTATGCAGCTTCTTTGACAGGAATTATACTGATGTACATTTGGTATGCTCCAAAAGTGTCATGCACGCTTAACATATTCTTCATCACATTGACATTAATCCTTCTTCAAGTAATGACTAGCATCTCTCTACATTCAAAAGTAAGTTCTATTTTTTTTTTCCAAAATTACAGGTTTTCATATGTTTTCTAAATTGGCAAAAGTTTACTAAGATGAAGGAGGTGTTCTCTTTCAGTATAAAATGTCAATATTTTGGGATTCTTCAGTTTACCTATGTTGCAAAATACAGGTTAATGCAGGCCTTATGACGGCAGGACTAATGGGCCTTTATGTTGTGTTCCTTTGCTGGTCCGCAATTCGAAGGTATTTCTAAACAATGTTCAATGCCATTAAATGTCTTTGATGAAAACATATCAATTATGAATGCTATGAATATACAATTTTAATGTTCTTATCATAGAGAACCCCAAATTATTTGGCATATTTCAGCTACACATGTGCTGATTACTACATATATAAGTGGTATTTCTGGTTATGTGTCTGATTTTCATATAATTGGAATTTCTGTTTATACACCATCTTTTAATTTCAGATTTCTTCCTGCATTTCCAGTGAACCATTAACGGAGAAATGTAATACAAGGCCACAAGGGAGTGGAAGAGAAGATTGGATCACAATTGTTGTAAGATACCAAACTTTTTTAGTGCTAATGATTTAATTTACTTTTTTTGTATAGACCTTATAATTACATTGACATAGACTTGAATGACAACCTCAAAGAGGCACAAAATACATGTGTTGCAAAGAATCCTAGCTATTTGATAACTTAATGTACAGTGTAGCAAATAGTTGAATATATCCCATCTTTGACCATGGAGTATCTTTATTCTATTAAAATGCATGGTAAATTTCATTTTTATTTTTTATGCCTTCAAAGCCACTTCTAAAATCAATTTCTATATTGATTGTTCCTTAGCTTCAAATCCTAGAGGAGATCTAATCAATCATTTTCTACTTTCTTCAACTATAGTGTGTTGCTCTTTATGCAAGATGCAGCATCAGTAACAAGAAACTAGCTATAGCTTTATATTCCATTTTGATACAAATGGCACTGAGGATTTTAGCATACAGTGAAAATCATAGATTTTTTATATGACCAGTGTATTCATTTCTTATATTATTACCAAAACAAGACCATTTCTATATTATTAAATGGAAACCAGTTTATTTATCTTTTTGGTTCTAACATTTGAGGTAATAACTGGTAGAGATTATGCATCTAGGTCAACATGTGCTCTAATACATTGATATATGCATTGTGCATTTTTTAACCTGACAGAGAACATATTTACTTTCAAATTCTTGTTTAAATGGTTGACTTGTCTATGGTAAAAGTCGGCTTGTTTAAAAACTTGAATTTTTGTTGCAATCATCTGCAGAGTTTTATAATTGCAGTTTTGGCTATAGTCATGGCAACCTTTTCTACTGGCATTGACTCAAAATCTTTTCAAGTAAGCTCTCATGTTTTCTTATTCATGGGATTAAATCTAGTAATTTATGCAATTTTATCTTTCTCATAGCATTAGGAAACATTGGGTATTTAGGAAAATGACAATATGGCATATCTATTCATACTAAAACTATGCATCAACAGTTCCAAAAAGATGAAGTTGAATCAGATGATGATGTTCCATATGGCTATGGATTTTTCCATTTTGTTTTCTCAATGGGAGCCATGTACTTTGGTATGCTATTCATTGGTTGGAACTTGCACCAAACAATGCATAAGTAAGTGTCTGCACAACACCTAAATGCTCCTTTATTCAAGTCATTGAAAATGTTTCCATCTGAATGAGAATATGATGACGATATGTAATGTTTCATTGACAATTCTACCAATATGATCATAAATATCAGAGACATTCAATAGTTTTTATAGTCTATAATTTTCAACTGTTTGCTTTCAGGTGGAGCATTGATGTTGGATGGGCCAGTACTTGGGTGAAGATTGTCAATGAATGGCTTGCTGCAGGGCTATATGGTAAGGATTTTTGCCATCATTTTTCTTTTGAGGGGTGGGGGTTGGGGTAAATTTTATTCATTTCTAGGAAAGTTCTTACGATTTTGCAGATGGAGCTGGAGACTAGTTGCTTAAGCATACATGCAACTTGAATACTTACCAGATCCTAACATGATTAAGGATGTTCGTTCAAAGAAAACATAAATATTTATTTCATCCTATTATGATTTATCCACCTTATATTCAACAGCTACCAAGTCTAACTGTCAGTCACATGATCTTTTTCCTTGCTGCTTGTGTGTTATAATGTAGTTTGGACCTTGATTGCTCCCCTTGTATGGAAGAATAGAACCAATGGCAGATCAGCATCGAATGTTTGAACCTGTTTGGCTGATATTCAGTTCATTATCCAACGAGGAGATGTGTAACTCTGTTGTTCAATATATAGCATGTCCTTATACTATCTGTGACCCTGATAAGGTGAGTTTCTAAAGAAAATGTTCAACAAGCTATCCTATCATTTACAAGTTGTGTATATGCTTAGGACGGAAAACTGGTGAAGTCCCCTTGCCTTTTATGTTGTTCAAGTTGGGATTCCCAACTAATGTTTATCCTGTATCAATATTGCATTTGTGGACTGCTCATGAGATGTTAGTGATTTACATGTTTCATGTGGTGGCAATAGAAACTTATATTTTTCTAAAATAAAAGGTGTTTTTGATCAATGTAAAGGGATTGTCAAATCCTTAATACAAGATAGGTTCCTAAAAAATTCTTTGAGATAAAAGTAAAGGAGGAGAATGCAAAAATATTTGTTGTAATTTGTACCTGTACGTGGGACCATTGAATAAGTTGAAACTTTGCATCTGCCTCAGACTAGGTGACTGATCTATCATTTGCTGTTAGTTTATGTTTCTTGGACATATAATTCAAAATGCTTTCTACACATGACATGTAACTTCAACAATTTGCATATCTACTGCACAAAGGGTACCCATCTTTTACTCCAATAAGATACTTATCAGACTGGATACCTCTAAATGCATTTTAGAAATTTAGAGTATGTAAAATATTTCATATAGAGCATTATTTTCGTATAGAATCTATCTAATATAGTTACGAATTTTATTGACTGTATCCAAGGAAAGCATCAATTATATCAGCAAATTTATCTAACAATTATACTAGCAAGCCTCTATTTACTCTTCATCGAAGATAATTGTTTGGAATAAGAGTACCTTCTAAGAAATAATTAGAACTAAAGCCATACTAAGAACAAAGAGGGCCAGGAAAGAATACGTGGCCTTTGTAGGCCTAAATATAGGCTGTTTAATGAAATACTATTTTCCTGAACTATAATTCCAGTACCAAATGAAAGACAATCTATGAATGCTCTGTAAATAGTACCATTTTTTTTAATTTTCTCTTCATTGAATTATGTTTCAGCTAAAAGTACAAGTATAAATGACTTTGTCAAGCAAAGGTTTGGAAGATGTTTTTGACACCATAAAAGAAATACATACATTTCAGCTATCTCACTTCACTATTTGGAGAGAAGAAAGTGATTTGTATTTTTCATAGGAAAAGGTTCTAATAGTACTTGTTTCTAAGATTGCACTTATTGTGTTTCACTTCCTATCTAAGTTAGGGATTACATAGCTAGTATGTATACTTCTTGAGACTCCCTGATCGAAAATGAGTCAAAACAGATTGAGCTTCGCGATTCTGACTTTCTTTTTTGGGTCTCTCCTAGTTTAGAAACACTCATTTTGGTTGGTTTCTCTGAACTTCAGAAAAGCTAAGTTGAAGGATGTGACAAAACCACTATTGAAAATGAGAAGAGAAACCCTCATTTGCAAGCTGAAGACCCCCTTAACAGATGTCGTTATTGTTGGTACAATCACATCTAAATTATGGTTGGTAGATTTCATTCAAAGATTATGGGATAATTTTTAAGTGAGGAACGTTTTTGACTCATTGACCATAATATGGTTAACCTGTAAAACTGGCTAGAATTCGATCCATGCAAGCTTTTGGAGGAAAGACAGATCAAAATGATTGATATATAAAAATTAGGCGCTTATCTTGGATCAGAAGTTTCTCACCTCGAGAGTCATTAAATAGAAGATATAGTTATAATCATGCTAAATAGATACCACAAATAAGAATCATTTAGGTCAATAGTGTGTTGTGTCCAAATTTAGCATGTCTTTATGCCTATGGTCACACCATTAACAAAACAGTTCTACACTACACTACCTAAATATAGGTCTTCTCTTTCCTCACATTACCATTATTTGATTGGACTTAAGATTATCACTTTTAAGGAGGCCATGGCCTTCACTCACTGTGCCATGCTCCCCATTCAAAACCCAACTTTCAGATTTGTTCTCTCAAGAACCAAACCAACCAATTAAGGAAGAGCTATCATGTACAAAGAACTATCAGAAGGCCAACCCTTACCTCGAAAGAGGAAAATTGTTGCTGGCTTCACATGAAAGGCCCATCAAGGCTCTGTGTCTCAATAGATGAAGAATGAGATTTGGTTGCTTAAAGAAAAGGGTCATGGGGGTTTTCTAAAAGTTCTGGAACCTCGAAGTTATGGATCCAAGAGAACTAGAAACTGTCAGGGCCTGTAGATGGACTAATGATGTTCAAAGGGTTTTATGATCCCGGAATCAAGAAAAATAACCTAGACTTCCATGGATCTCTGTTCAAGTAAAAATCAGGCCTATTCATGAAGAATTTATCCCCATATTTCAATCCCATTGAAGATCTCGCTAGCATGGTGCCTATATTGGTCAGAGTCGTCAGACTACCTCTTCACCCCAGTGAAGTTTGGCAAGAATCTAAGCTAAGACAAATAGGCAGGGCAATTAAAGAAAACATCATGATATCCTAGTTCAAGCGCCCAGCAGCAATGAACCATGGTAGGATTTTTTGTGAATGTAGCTTTCAAATAACCCTTTCCTTATAGTATATTTGCTAGAGATGGGAGGTTTTGAATGGGAACAACAATGAGATTTTGAAAATGTTCCCTTCACTGAGATGCACCACCTACATAAATAAATGTTGAAGAAATTTCAAAGGAAAAGAAAAATTTTAGGGCCTAAATTTGACAGTCATATAGCTGTATTTAGGCTTATTTGCTGTAAAATATAACCAAAATTTAAGAAAGATTGTATCAAATGAAAGTAAAGACTTCAGACAAACGGTCAAAATTTTCTATAAGACTATTCTGATACATGGTTTTTCAAATGTCTTATTTCATCTCGAAGTGAACTCAATAATAAACTCCCGTGTATTATTTACAAAAAAAATCAAGCTTCAGTGTACATCATTCTATCTGAAGCAGAAATTGCAATAAAAGATAAATTAGGTCAGAAATTTCTGTTGCCAAGGCCACCATAAGTAGGTGCACTCGAAAGGCGATTAGAAAGCCGATGCCAAACCTGTATATCTCATTCCAGGTTTCTTTATTTGTATCCAAGTTGTGGATCAATGTCATCCGTTGAAATTTTTCTCACCAGTCTGCTGCTTCCATCATTTATATTTATTTCTTCAACAACTAAAGTCCATCCGCTGCTGTTAACTGAAATCTGATCAATTTCTTTAGTCATTATCCAGTCGACACCACCGCTTGGAATTTCAATTTTCTTCTCCGTTCTCTAATTTCCATATAACCCCACATACCCTGTCAACCAAAATTAGTTGCCTATCACTCACAGCTAAATCCCAATAGAAAGTAGAACTGCGCCACTGTGCCCTAGTATACCAAATTTCTGCATAAAACTCAACATATGAATCCTCTGAATATAACTCACCGGAATTGTAGTCTCTGTCAATAGCATCTGATGGGGGTAAGTTTTTTGTCCAGCATCTTTAAAAAAGATTCAATTCTACAACCACTCCATTGTGGGATTCATGATCCAACCAGTAAAATCTTCCCCTGCAGTAAACTCCTCTTCCTGAAGCCCAAATATAACCTGAATCTTCCAAACTTATTTCTATTCCATTCCAGGAATCAGATGATGAATCATAGACATCAATACACTATGGGTCCTCGCCCATTACAATAGTGAATTGGTTGGTGGAAGATTCAAATGCTTTTCCTATAAACTCATATCTGTAGGGGATGCCTATAGATTCATAGCTGTAGGGGATGTGCTTCCAAGCACTGTTGCTTTCATCGCAGATAGAAAAACTGAAACTAGTTGACAAACAGAACATGGTGTTGCATGCAAATTCAATGTAATAAGAATACTCACTTGATTTAACAAGTGGAACTTTGTAAATATCTCCATTTCCTTCCATAACCCATGACTGTACATATGAAACCCAAAATTGGCGAATTGAAATAGAAAAGCTGCGCTGTATGAAAGATGTATGTTTGGATATATTTTTTGCATGGCAGCATATGACGACATCATCTTATTCCAAGCTTTCCACAGTCCTCAATGTGACAAGGCGTCTTTGTGGGAGCAGCCTTGCTATGATCGTCAATGCAATTTCTTCCGGGAAGTTTTGCCAAATTCCAATTTTCATCTCTATTTTTCGCGCAGCTATACTAAATCTCTAGTTTTGGGAATTTTTTTCCCCTACTCCGACTCGATCTAAGGCATACTTTAATCAGTTTGATCAGTATTCGATGTGATATTTATAGGTCTAAATTGTTTTGTTTTTCTTTCCGCTCATTGAGAGGGGAATGACCTCAATATTGAATGTTTTATTTTGCTTCATACTCTTCATGTGAGGATTTAATACGGTGGACGACCTTTTGGCAAAGGAATTAGAAAAACTTTATATAAAATGTATTTTCCTTGAATAATTATATAAAATGTATTTTCCTTGAATAACTATAAATTTGATTTGGTTAATTTTTGTTATAATATTATAACAAGACATTAAATTGTAATGGTAGAATTTTTTTTTTGGTCAATTTTTTTATTTAGTTTCATATTTGTTTGGAGTAGCATCTTATAATACATTGATAAATTGACAAATGATTTAATTTTAAACAAAGTCAAGTACCTTGTCTTATATTATTTACTTATCTTTTACATACATTCCCTTGGTCCTTACTTCATTTTTAGGATCACACATTTTGATATATGTGTCACATTCATGTATTTACTATATCCATCCATACATATACTTTCATGTACCTTTGATCCATATACTTTTTGTCTTGGTTCAAGTTTGCGGTTGTAGGGTTGACCCTAGACCCCAAGATCGACCCTTTCAAATTCAAAATTAGTTTATTTTTGCTAAAATATTTTCCCTCCAAAGGCTGACTAAACACAAATTTATGTGATTTGTTGTCATGTCTTTGTATTTAAAGACATTCTATGCATTCCTTTTAATAATTAATTAATCTTTTCACCCTTTGAACTATTTTCATATTATTTGCATTACAACACTTTCATAGTTGCACTAGAAGGAATCTAGATTCATGAGAGCATTCTAGGAGAATATGTGGTTGAAGAGTGGTGTTTCTAATCTTGTACACATTTTTGTAAGTTGACTTAGAACATGTCCCCATGTGACTCACCACTCACACTTCCAAATGATGTGCACATTACGTTTTCACATTATGTATAGTTTGATCCACACATATAATAATGGAAATAGTACCATGTTAAATATAGATAACACAACACGAGATGTTTTTGGGCTAACATGCCCTAATATTCAATATATGTAGAAATAATAAATCCTTTTAGTAGGGTAATGTTGTACAATACTTCTTATGGAAGAAGCCACTCCACTCTATATCTATAAGAAACTTCAAACAATTAACATACTTTTCTAGCATTCTCACAATGATGTTCATCACCTTTATATAGGTATTAACATTATGGAGGGATAAACCACTAAACTCAGTGTAGGCCTACTCATTACCTAATATAATTAATTATACTTGAGATGTCTACATTAATTGAAGAAATGTGTGCTACATGTAGGCACTTCCCCACCTAAATATGTTATAATATCATATCCCTAGGTACACAACATGTCATCTCTATTTGATATGTTTTTCCCTCAAAACATGAGAAGTCAAATATAATATTATTGCAAGTCATTACAAATATGGTGTCATGTTCTATCATCTAACCATCCATAGGTAATCTTTCATGGTGGCTTTAGCTTGATGATACCTAGATCCATGTTGACATAACCAACTTGAGGATGTATATTGTAGGAGTTTTGGTGATTCCCAAGACCCTAGGAATAGTTGCTAGACTAAAATCTATCTTTCACAAGAGAGAAAATGACAAGAATAGCTTGCTATGATTATGGATGCAATATTACAAGATTGAATATGTAAATATACATATGATGCTTATAAAGGCAAGTTGTGAGATAAGATTAGACAAGATCTTGACATGTTCCTTAATCATGTACAATGAGACAATTACCCGAACAATATTAAATGACTTGAGGTAACCAATATTAAGTAAAAGTAAAAAAGGGCAATATCTTATCTAGACAACTAAGACTTCTAGGACACCTAGAACTTAAGTAAATTTAACATGTAAATACAAACTAGGTGTAAACTAGATAGGTGAAACACTTATTTACACCAACAACGCCCTTAAGTGCAAGTTAAGGAGTAGATTATTATGCAAAATATGATAAACATGAAAGGATGGTTCCCAACTACAAGGACATGTTAGGTATCCATGCACAATGCAATCTCTCACAAATGGAGAAAAGAAGAAAGCCTACAGGAACAAAGCTCCTCTCCAAAAGAGAGAAAAGATACAAGCAAGGATTATGTATGGAGGATTCAATGATTCCTCCAAGGATTACATCCATCAAGAATATACAATCAATGACGCCCATAAGTGGGAAAATGAGAGACAAGATATCCCCCCATAATGTGTAATCTCTTATAAAAATGGTGAATGCTTGAAGACAAAACATGATCCAATGCCTACAAACAATGTTTCTCCCCTTGGGAAGAAGACAGACCAACTACAAACATAGGAATGCTTCTCATTCCAGATAGGAATTTGTAGGAAGTAGAATCCATATGTATGAAGATTGTCTCTGAAATCTACTCATGTGTTGTCAAGTTCTTGTTAGATGATGATGATGCCACAATCTAACCAGATACATGCATAATCACAACAAAAAGTGACAAGCTAGGAACAAATGGAAATTGATGTTGAACTAAATCCAAAGACAAAGATGAAGTGACGACAGTAGTGTCATGATTGTCATCAAATAGGAGAGATAAACCCTCAAATTGGTCCTCCAAGTCTGAAATGTGAGACTTCATAAACAAAGATGAAATGTCTAATAAATAAGAATCTCAATTAGGAAGACAATGATATACCTATTGTAATGAATTAGTGGAAGTTTTCAATGAATCACCAATAGAAGATGGATATGTGACCTCAATTGGAGAAGTAGGAGTTGCAGGGGAAGTCTCAAGATCATCAAGATGCTCAAGTTCTGCATCATATTCAAAATCCTCTTTAAAGTTTCATCTGTTAGAATTATGAAAAACATGAGCCATAGGATCAAACAACGAACAAAGACACCTTCCATGCAAGATAGTTGCAAACAATGATATGCAATATTCCTCAACAAGAAAAAGCTATAGAATGAACTTCAAAAATCTTCAAGAAAAACAAGAGTCCTCAAAGGTTGAGAGTTCTATCAAAGGCATGCTAATACAATGAGGGTTGAGTGCTATATAGGAGCAAACCTAAATGATAAAGGGATTAGATTGTGACAAGTGTGAACATCTCATGCAATGAGACAAAATAATCTAATAATAGCTCTTTAGTTAATATAAAAGATCACTCCCAAATTTAGCTTAAGTACATGAGAATAAATTGGACTAATAATTAATTAAAGATTAACTAATTATTAGCTAATGCATGATTACTTTAACAATCAAAGAGTAAATTATCAACATCATCAAATGGAATGAGGCAATCTGATACATGATCATATGGGAGTAGAGGATTAAGTGGATCTCCAAAAAATCTTCTGAATCTTGGTCCAAACTATGCATGGGCATGAGATTCTCGAAATTTGATTGTAGGTCTTTTTGGTGACGCTTGCACTAAAACTAGAACCAATCAATCCTATGATATGATCATTCTTATTACCCCAAACATATTTCTTCCATGTTGTCTCTAGCTCAGGTATGATTCCATAAAGATGAGGCAAAATATTGAGCCACCTGCAATGTGTTAGGATGTCTTTTCTTTTCTGACTCATAATTGTCCTCAGTCCTAGAATGATTATAGAAGGATGAGTTGCATGAACCATGATTATAACAATGATATACTTCTCAAATGATAAAATCATAGATCAATACATGAAATGAAGTTGAAATGAAGAATAATGATTAAAGAAACTCCCTCCCAACTATCAAAATATCCAAGTAATCTCTAGGAGACCCACCAGGAAAGAACTGAAATCATAATATACTTGAGACAAAAACAGGAAAAAGTGCATAGATGGCTAGATAAAGCTCCTCAATACCTTTCCAACGTTGCAAGAATCACAAAAATCAAAGATCGTGGAAAAAAAATTATGAGCTCGGGAGCCTAAAAAATATTTGATTTCAATCAGCAATTATTGTTATCAAATAATTTTTTTTTTTTAAATCTTCACCACTAGAAAATTGACAAAGCTAGCTTTCTAACGATATCTCGTTTTCGAAAAAAGATCTCCTAGATTGCAAGTTATAACAATATGAAAAAATGCCTTATTAGGGCTTGGGGAGGCAAAATTATTCCCCGAGGTGCCTAATTGTCTGGCCCCTAGTTGCTAATACAATTTTAGTGATGACAAGTTTTTATTTTAAAATAAGACCGCTGCTAGTGGCGGTGATGGAGTGATCGAGGAGGTGGGAGTGGTGGGCAGAGCTGCATTGCCCGAGGGTTTAAGCCCCCTCACCTTCCCCACGGTAATATAACTGCATGCCTTAGAACTAGTGACCATGACTTGTCTTAAACCAATGACTAAGGGTTAAACAAAAATTAGACCAAATATTTTAAAATAAAACTTTTAATTACGATTTAAAAAATCTTTCATACTGATGATATGACATTTTTGACAATTGAGATGATGCAATGACTATGCGGGCTCATGTATAATCGACATAAACTATAAATGCCAAGAATATTCCTCTACGATCCAATTTGAGACCCAACTGTGACACTTTTGTACAATACAAACATGTATGGATCCGTACAATTGTACATAAATGGTGACAAAAAAAAATGCTTGATGACCTCAAGACAAAGTGTCCAAATTCAATAATTTGACAGATGATCTTTAGGTTTTAGAGCCTTGCAGACACAATTGTAGGGTCAAATTTGGTCCAAAGTGCTCAAAAAATTTAGCTACAGTTTGGCAACTTTAACCCAACTTGAAACCCTTGTAGATTAGACAATATATAATGAAATTTGATGAAACAAAAGGAAAAACTGACTTTCTTTGGTATCTTGGATTCAACCATGAGGTCCTTGAAACCCTAAAATGTACTTATAAAAAAATCTTCAAGCCAAGATGAGTCCCTTAGATCTAAGAAGGAATCTACAACACTAGAGTTCTAATACCATGTAGGAGTTAGTGATGATTCCCAACACCCCCAAGAACAGTTGCTAGACCAAAATATCTTCCACAAGGGAGAAAATGACAAGAATATCTTGCTATGATTATGGATGGAAGATTACAATATTGAATATGAAAATATACATATGATGCCTTGCTTATAAAGGTAAGTTGTGAGATAGGATTAGACAATATCTTGACACGTGTCTTAATCTTGTAGAATGAAAAAATACATCAACAATATTAAATTACCTAGGTAGTTACCAATATTAAATAAAAGTAAAAAAGATAAGTTATGATAAGATCTTATCTAGACAACTAATACTTCTAGAAGGACACTTAGGACCTAAGTAAACTTGACATGTAAATAAGACCTACTAGTAAACTAGATACATAAAACACCTATTTATACCAACATATACCACATGTTAGCATCTCCATCCATTTAAAAACGTTATAATATAATATCCCTAGATGTATAACATTGACCTCTCTTGATAGTCATCATTATAAAATTGACTAGAGTGAGTGGCCTTGACTAGGTAGATGGTGGGACCCTAAAATTTGTTAGTAAAGCTCTTGATAAAGATTCCAATATTCTCAAAGATGCACACTTATTAGGGAATATAATAGCACATGTATTTTGGTGCAAAATTATAAAGTCTTGGCACACATGAATGAAATTTATGATGCAACTTGAAATGATGGAATGGTTTACTTAATAAATGACAAGATATGGTCCTAAAATTTATAGGGTATGTTGGTAACAATATGTAGAAGTGTCCTAGAAGATCTTAGCTCTTGATCTAAAGGGAAGTGCCAAAACAAACACCACAATTTATGTTCATAAATAATAGAAAAGAGAGAAATAATACACTAAATAGACCATTTTCATTGATACATGTCTAAATATTGATCATATGTGGATTCTAGTGTTGAAAAAATTGGAATATTGAGAGGGGGGTGAATCAATATTCTATCAAATTTCAAACCCTCCAAAACTAATAAATACTTTAAATTCTATCGCATGAGCAGGAACAAGTAAGAAGAAGATAGTGCACAACACAACACTAGATATACATAGAAACCCCCACAGGGGGAAAAGCCACGGTGAGAAAAGTTGCTAGGAGCTAATATCCTAATCCAACCTCACAAGATGAACAACATTTATAACTCTATTTTAGGGTTACAACCCAAGGAAACTACAACTCCCTAATTATAGTTTTAGGGTCACTCCCAAGGAAGCTACAACTCCTTGATCTAAGCACACACTCAAGAATGATTACAAAATAACAGTCCTTCCACTATATGAAACTGTTAATTAAGCTCACTCTTTTTGATGATTGTAATTTTTCTTTGCCACTTCTCTTTTGCTGATTGCAATTTTTCTTTGTCACTTCTTCAAATGTCTTCTCAATTGCCTACTAGCTCACTGTTTTCAACAATCAAGAAGTTTTACCTTTGGCTCACTACCTCTAGCAAAAAATTAAGCACACTTCTTCACTCACCTTCTATCAAAGAGATATGATCAAAATGAAACCAGACAAGATCTCCCACAATTGCTCTTTCTCTTTTAGTCGCTTACACAATTATCATAATGTGTCATGTCATGTACTTACCTTAGATCAACCAGGTTTACAATTTATACAATATATTACATTGATTACATCTCATCTTGGCCTATAACAACAAAAATATTACATCTTCAAGTCGGCCAAGTAATTAGGACTTAAGATATTAATTTTCTTGAGAAATAAAGATACCATCATTTAGCTAAACAATTTGAAGACCAAGAAAGGACAACTCACCTATCATAAACATTTCAAATTCTTTTTACATTTCTTCAGAAAAATTCTTGCACATCTCATCATTTCGTCCAAAGATTATATCATCAACATATACAACAATTATCAAAATTCTTATATTGGCATGCCACACCTTCAGAGTTACTAAATTAGACCAAAGGGATTCTTTCCTTCCCTCTTTTTACTCATTATGGATTATCCTACTCCATTTTGGTGAGCTTTTTTATTTCTATTTATCTTTTAAAGATTTTTTGCCTTTGATTTTCTCACCTATACTTTTATTTTCTTTATCTTATCATGTAAATTACCCACTTGCCGTTGTATTATTTGTTCCTTACTATCAATTCCTAATGATCTTATGAGCCTTTCATTTTTCTATGATTTCTCATTTTTATCTTTCTATCTATATTTATGTTTCTTACAACTCAATCTTACATTGACCTATCACACTTTTAAAGCTATTTATTGAGCTTACTGTGTTATATCATGATTATAAAGCATATTATTTGCATGCCTTGAACTTATATATCCATATCCTTGTTGAATGAACAAGACAACTGAGAGGGGCGGGGGCGGGGAGGGGGGGCGTGGGCGGGAGTGAATCAGTTGTATCCAATTAAAAAATCAAAAACCTCAATAGTAATCAAATCCATATGCATTCATTAAACCCTTACTTTGTTATAATGTTTAAACATGAAATCTAGATAACAAAATCTGAAACAACACCATACACAAGAGAACACCAGATTTACATGGACAACCTTAGGAGAGAAAAACCATGGTGATGATTAGCTCACAATATAAGTAATAGCAAAACCAGTTACAAGGGCCCACTACTAGAATATGACACACTGTCTAGAAAGGCTCACAACCAAGGCTCATTGTTGGAGTACAAAAAGAAGATAGAGAAGAAATGTTACATAGAGAAATGTCAAAGTTTGAGATGTCAAGAGGATTCATGGATTGTTGAGCTACTTTGACTATTTCATGAATATGAATATTCTTTTGACATACTTTGACTATGAAATGAATATGGCTTTATCTGCTTGATTGATTTGTAATCTAAGGAAGAAATTCATCTACCCAAACATAGAAATTCAAACTCTTTTTGCATCTCTTCTACAAATTTCTTGCACATAGCTTCATTTCCTCCAAAAATTATGTCATCAACATACACAACCACTATCAAGATTTGATCTTTTTCAACTTTGAAGTAAAGATTACTATTATCGATACCTTTACTGAATCCTTGTTGTATCAAATATCTATCCAACCTTGCATACCAAGCTCTAGGATCTTGCTTTAATCCATACAATGCCTTTTTCAATCTACAAACCATATTAGGTTTATTTGATAACTGAAATCCTTTTGATTGTTCCATGTAAAATTCTTCTTCTAATTCTCCATTTAAGAAAGCAGAATTCACATCCATCTGATAAACTTGAAAGTCCTTATGTGCTATAAATGCTAAGAACAACTTGATTGCTTCCATTCTAGCCACTGGAGCAAATGACTCCTCAAAATCTATTCCTTCAACTTGTGCATAGCCCTTACATACAAGCCTTTCCTTTTTTCTTACCACTTCTCCATTCTCATTTAGCTTGTTTCTAAATAATCTCTTAATACCAATTATGTTCTTGTTTGCAGGTCTAGGAAAAAGTTCCCAAGTTTGATTCTTCTAAATATGCATAAGTTCTTCCATTGCCTTCATCCAATTCTCATTTTTGTATGCCTCACTCACTGTTTTAGGTTCAACTTTAGAAAGTAAACACATATTTACCTTTGCTTCAACAACTCTACTTCTTGTCAACACACCTTTGCTCTTGTCTCCAATAATTTTTTCTTCAAAATGATGTCTCTGCGCATACTTAGAGGTTTTAGGGGTCTTCTTCTTCTTCTCCAATAATTTTTTCTTCAAAATGATGTCTATGCACATACTTAGAGGTTTTAGGGGTCTTCTTCTTCTTCTCCTTCTCCTTCTCCTCCTCCTCCTTCTCCTCTTCCTTCTCCTTCTCCTTCTCCTCCTCCTCCTCCTTCTCCTCCTCCTGCTCCTACTCCTGCTCCACCCGCTCCTCCACTCCTGCTCCTCCCTCCTCCTCCTCCTCCTCCTCCTCCTCCTCCTCCTCCTCCTCCTCCTCCTCCTCCTCCTCCTCCTCCTCCTTCTTCTTCTTCTTCTTCTTCTTCTTCTTCTTCTTCTTCTTCTTCTTCTTCTTCTTCTTCTTCTTCTTCTTCTTCTTGTAACCTCTAAATTCCTCAATTCTCCTTCTTCTTCTTCTTCTTCTTCTTGTAACCTCTAAATTCCTCAATTCTCCATCAACCTTGAAACTTGCACTTTCAATAGTCCTTAATATTTTATTGTAACCTCTACACTTGCTTTTCTTTTACTAGAATATCCAAGGAAGATACTTTCATCAAACCTTGCATCAAACTTTCCTAAGTTTTCATCATCTCTTTTGATATAGCATTTTCTTTCGAACACTCTAAAGTACTTGAAAAGTTAGGGATCTTTCCATACCACAACTCATAAGGAGTCTTTGCACTATTTTCTTTTCTTGAACTCTATTATGTAAATAGCAGTATGAATTGCTTCTCTCCAGTAAACTTCCAATAGGTTAGCTTCTTTCATCATAGTTCATACAACTTCTTGAGCATTCCTATTTTTCCTTTCAACCAATCCATTTTGCTAAGGAGTCCTGGGGGAAAAAAAGTGTCTCTTTATGCCATGATTCTCACAAAACGTGTTAAATTCATTGGAGGTGAACTCTCCACCTTTGTTAGATCTCAAACATTTGATCTTCAAATCCATTTCATTCTCAACTATAATTTTAAATGCTTTGAATCTATCTAGGGCTTTATATTTTTCTCTAAGAAAAGTAACCCATGTCATTCTAGAATAATCATCAATCAAAAGCATGAAATATTTGTCACCTTGAAGACTTCTCACTCTTGTAGGACCACAAAGGTCTGTATGCACCAATTCCAATAATCTGGTAGAAGATTGTCCTTTTCCCTTGAAAGTACTTTTTGTTTGCTTTCCAAATTGATAATCTTTGCAAACAACATTAATAGGCCTTGTAATCTTTGGTAGATCTCTCACTGCTTGAACTAAACTAATTCTAACTAAGTTATCAAAAATTGAGTGACACATCGTCCTGTGCCATAACCAACTATCATTAATTTGAGTCATAAAATAACGAACATCAACACCCTTGAGCTGATAGATATTTCCATCTATCCTCTTTCCAACAATAATCACAGTTTCAGACCCTTTTTCTGATCTCACATCCATCAATCCTTAAATATAAGATTACATACACTTTGCTACACATTTGTCCAACACTCAAGAGGTTATGCTTTAAACCTTTAACATAGTAAAAATCTTTAGTATTATGCTTGTCATCAAAACTGATTGATCCTATTCCACAAATCTTAGCACTTGAATCATCTCCAAATTTAACAAGTCCTCCATCGTACTTTTCAAGTTTAACAAAATTACTTTTGTCTCTTTTCATATGATTAGAGCAACAACTTTCAATTATCCAATAGATCTTATCTTTTCTAACATGAAAAGTAGATACCAAAGTACCTCAGTCCCATCCTTTTTCTCCAGAGCACTTTCCTTCACACATATTTCAAAGTTAGCAAAAACATATTCATCTAAATTAAAGCCAAGAACAATCATTCATCATCATTATCATCTCCATAATCGGATTCATCATCAGAAATACCAACATATTCTATAACATAATAGCTTTTCTTTATCATCTTACCTTTGTTTTCCTTGTTCTTATTGTTCACAACCCTGTTTGGAGATCTTGAAGCATAGTGACCTATTTGTCCACACCTGAAACATTTGAAAGGTAATTTAACTTTGTACTTACCAGTGCACTTTTTCATCCTTCTTACAAAGTTAGCTTCCACATCATCAAGATCATCTCTATATGAATCTTCAATTTTTTTTGATTTTCCAGCTTTGAAACTAGTCTCCACTTTGCACCATTTTCTAGACCATTTTTTTCTCATTTCAAATGCAGTTAGTGTGCCACACAATTAATCTCTAGTGTAAGTATTAAAATTTACAACTTCCTCAATAGAAAAAACTTTTTGACCATAAGAATCAGGAAGAGTTCTAAGAATTTTCTTTACCACTTTTGGTTCTTTGACTTTTGCACCAAGACCTCTCATTGCATTGACAAGTTCATCAACCCTTTGCATGTAACTTGTAATATTTTCATCTTCAGAAATTCACAAGTTCTCAAATTGTGTCTTTAGATTTTGCATCTTAGCTTGTTTAACCTTATCATCTCCTTCATAAATACTTTGTAGCTTATCCCAAACTTTTTTAGCAGTTTTCAAATCTAGATCACTTTCACTAATTCAAAATTTGCAAGACTACTCAAAAGAACAAACCTCGCTTAACCATTTGTTTCATAGGCCTTGATCTCATCACTTGTTCTCAGTCCATTTGTTAGTATGGTATATGTAGTCTTCACTTCATGTGTGACATCAAATCCAAGGTAAACTAGATAGCCTTCCATATTAACCTTCCAGAATGCATAGTCTGTGCCATCAAACATAGGGATCTCCTTCCTGTTTGCCATCCCAAATCTACCTCAAGCGGTCAAGCTTTTCTCCAAGGAACCTTGCTTTGATACCAATTATTGAATGGACAAGACAACTAAGAGGGGGGGTGGGGTTGAATCAGTTGTATCTAATTAAAAACATCAAAACCCTCAATAGTAATTAGATCCACATGCATTCATTAAGCCCTTACTCTATTATGTTTAAACATGAAATCAGATAACAAAAATTGAAACAACACCATACACAAGAGAACACCAAATTTATGTGAAAAACCCTTGGAGGGAAAAACCACTGTGAGGATTAGCTCACAATATAAGTAATAGAAAAACTGATTACAAAGGGCTCACTACTAGAATATGACACACTATCCAGAAAGGCTCACTGTTGGAGTACAAAAAGAAGATAGAGAAGAAATGATACATAGAGAAAATGATTTCAATGCAACAAATATTCCACCACAACAACTCCAACACCTTCACAATATGTTTGATGATTGTAGACACCTTCTGCTCACTACATCTAGTAATCCAACACTTGAAATTTTACACTACTCTGCTCAATTTCCTATCACTCGCATCATACACTTTACACACACATCTATCTTGCATCTATCTTAACCTCCTTCAAAAATTCAACTCCTACTTATATCGTCCTCAACCTTGGAGCCCTCTTCAAGGTTGGAAATGCACCTCAAACGTGTAAATTCAAATTAGGTTTGCACCAAAACATTCTCACGGCAGATATGAATGAAGGTGGACCACACATCCTTAGCTAGGACCCAAATCTATCCTAACACACATCAACACGCTTCCACAAACTTCGAAGATGCTTCACATGTAGTGTAAACACCAAGTCAGTCGTTACTCATGCAAACACCATTAAACTTTTAAGTACATGCTTCCTTTGATCAATTCATAACTTTCAGACAACAAACTTCACTTGAACATGATCCAAAAACATCTTGAAAACTAACAAACTCCTTCGCAATAAATTTCACTTGAAGAATGTACAAGACTAGTACATCGAGACAACACTGCCACACACTATAACTCGAAAGACCATCTTATAGAACACCGAGCTACGAATCCTCTAGACATAGGAAAGAGACCAACACCATCAAATCTCACTCAAAGTCGCAAGTCCTGAAACACAACTATGGAGAAACCTAGAGCAAGAACATTTCTCCTAGACACCTCCATAATGCATAGTTCACAGACTATTCAACGCATCTTTCTCTGCACATCAATTTAGAAGCCCAAATTCTAGATATATCATCTTTGAACACTTGTAACCAACATATTTGAACCACACAAGAAAATATTCAACCTAGAATAAATACGGAGCAAAACCAAAACACACCTCTATAACACAAAACAATACTACAACAATCTCTCTCAACCACAACACAGTTGACACCAATGACAACACAAGCCTATTGACATCAATGACAACACCTTCATACTTGGAACAATCCTTAGTATTACTATTTTAGGGGAATCATGTGTTCCCCTTTTATAAGTTATCACCTTACATAAAGGGGCATCATGTGTTCCCCTTCTATAAGTTATCACCTTACATCAAGGGGCATCATGTTTCTCTATTTATATAATCCTCATGATATATCTTATAATATTCCTACATCATGGACACCATTCCTACCCTCTTACATATTATCCTATCAATTTTCTATCCCTCACATTTGGGGGAAATTAGCTTTCCACATGTTTTCTAATAATCATGTTATCACATATTATCATCAATATTATTTGTGACAAGGGAAAACAAACAAGATTAAAGAACATAACCAATAGCAACAACCACAAATTGCTTAGATTATGCTAAAGATCACAAATCAATAACGAAGTTCATATGCTATAAAAGGATTTCAACGAATAAGAATCATATCATGTAATTCCCATGCTTGCTTGACTCATCTTCATCATTCTTCTCAACTTTGCTTTAAATCGCTTCAATTTCCCTCAGATTGTGAGTATGCAATATTCGCTTGTATGTATTTTGACAACAAAACTTCAAAGATTTTGGTTATCGAAAAAAAAGTCAAAAAACTTTTTTTATAGAAGTTTCATAGATTCGATAGTTGAGATTGATTTGAATTCAAATGGTCCAAATCACGTGTGAGGACCTAATTGCATGCTTTGATTGAATAGTTAAGTGATTTGATCGATTCGTTCCAAGAGGTGTAACTGAGAGAGTCTGTGAGTCACGAGGAGGTGACAGATCCATCACAAACATGCCTCCCCCAAAGAAAATCAGACAATTAAGGTCCTTACAGGGGAGACTACAATCCATTAGGAGATTCATTGCTCAACTCACAGATAAATGCCATCAGTTTCAGTACCTGTTATGTAAAGAGATCCCTTTCATATGGACCAACAAATTCCAAGAAGCCTTTCAATGGATAAAAGAGTATCTCCTAACACCATTCATGCTGATGCCACCAATAGATGGGAAGCCCCTCGTATTATATGTTTTTACAACCACAACAACATTGGGGGCACAACTTGCTCAAAATGACCATGAAGAAAAGGAAAGATCAATCTACTATATTAGCATGACTTTGGTGGGGAAAACTATAGACATCGAATTATGGTTATAGAGCCTGCGAGCTCCATTTTTTATATACATCTTGGATATAATATTATGACACATTTTTATATATATATGAGATGCATTTTTTATGGTGATCATATGATGTGTTTATTTATGTGATGATGATGATTGTTTTATGATTTCTGCTTATGTGATGATGATGATGATGAATGCTTTTAAATATGATTGATGCACTTGATTTATGATGTAATGGATGCATATGAGTTATGATAAATAGTCATTGTATGCGTTGTGTTATCTATATATTGATCATGTTGTGAAAATGCTAATGATAATGATTTGATGTTTTTATTTACTTATGCAAAATGTATGTGGATGTATGCTATTCTAATATTGTAATGAATGCACGTGATTTTTATGTGTCACAGTACACCATCCAAATGTGATGGAAGAAGAGTGTTAGCTAAAAGGTGATTTATGTTAGTGTGAAAGATAAATATGTCATCACTTTGCTATCATTATACTAAGCCTTTGCATTTTAATCATCATTGGGTGGTTTATTGCAACAGACAAGAAACACCATGATATGAGATAGACCAATGGTGTGCAATGTCATGCATTTTCCAAAAAAAAATAGTCACAACCAAGGATTGTCGTGACTCATACTTAGGAACCCGATTGTTCCCAGTCTTTTTGTCGAGACAAACCACAAGTAATCAAAAGAAAATGTGTCATGAAACGTCATTGCTCCTCTAAATCCTATTGCTAGGACATCCTTGAGGTGGCTAGTGACATGACAACTTTGATGAAAATATAAGACAATCATCATGATATGTCGTTGCTCCTCTAAATCCTATTGTCAGGACATCCTCGAGGTGGCTAGTAACATGACAATTTCAACAAGATAAGAAAATTCGTCAAAAATTAAGATATGCGCATGTAACATTGTCACTCCTCTAAATCTATCATAGGGCATCGTCGAGGTGGCTAGTAACATGAAAATTTCAAAAAGATAAGAAAATCAGTCAAAAAGAAAGATATCCTCATGTAACATTATTGCTCCTCTAAATCCGTCATAGGACATCATCGCGATGGCTAGTTACATGGTCATACCAAATCATTGAAAAATAAATGAAAAATGTTTGTCAAGACATGTGTATCAAATCTTTGTTTGTTTTCCAAGGTTGACTTGGTGATTACCAGGTTGACTGGTCACCCTTTTAGGAAAGACACATCCTAAAGAAGATTGAAATGTCGAATTTGATTATTTTCCAAGGTCGAGATTCAGGAAGGACACATCTTGAATAGATGAAATAACAGGGTTTGGCATCAAGAAGGAAACATCTTGAAGACCTAATAATTGACAAGAAAGAGTTTGATGTCAAGAAGGACACATCTTAAAGACTCTTAAGTGATTGAATTGATAGATTGTTCTTGATTTAGGAAAGACATATCCTGAATAAATTGTTTGATAGAAAAGAGTCTGACGTCAAGGATACATCTTGAGGACTCTTAAAATAACATATTTGATAGATTTGATTTTGATTCAGGAAAGACATATCTTGAATAAATTGTTTGACAAAATAGAGTCTGATGTCAAGAAGGATACATCTTGAAGACTCTTAAATGATTGATTTGATGTTGATTCAGGAAAGATATATCCTCAATGAATTGTTGGATAGAAAAGAGTTTGATGTCAAGGACACATCTTGAAGACTCTTAAATGACTAATTTGATAGACTTGTTGGTTTGGATTTGTTTGATTGTGTGTCATTTGTGACCTTGTTTTCGATTCATTTGTTGTATGACCATGTGATATGATCAACATGACAAAACCCTACGAGGATTGACATCTAAGGCCTCAGGGGTTGTTAAGCCTTGGCTACATTGTACACATAGAGACCATGTAGTTTGACCATACTTTGACCAACAAGACTGATTGAAAAAAAGATTTGATTTATTTGAAGATATCTAACGTGTGTGATAGTGAATGTGATGAACCTTAGTGGACTAACCTAGTGCGGCCTCAGGCGCTCATCGATTGATGGCCTTGCCTACGTTATAGACGTCATGACCTTGTAGTTCGACATGACCAATGACTTTGTCTTATTGACTAAGGATTGAGTCATGATTTTATTTTGACAAACTTAAAAAGACTAACCTAATGCCTCGGGGGCACATAAAAAGATGGCCTTGCCTAAGTCCAGTCATAGAGGCAACATAGTTTGACTATGACAAAGACTGACATGACAGATGTTGACTTTGTTTTTGTAGTTTTCTGATTATTTGGATTTTTTTGGAAATTTGAGGTTTTTCGAATATTTTTGCATTTTTGACATGTTTTCTGAATGTTTTGAATTTTTGACATGTTTTTTGTAGATGTCAAAATCTGCATTTTGGTTAAAAACTAACATAGACATGTATGATTAGTATTCAAGCAAAGCAAACCTTCAACATCCATATGAAATAAATCAACATGTTTTATGATACAATCAAAACAAATAAAAGATTAGATAAACAAGTTGAAAGCATACAACAAAACATGAAGAGAATAATATCTCATATTGGATTGGTGTCACATGTGCTAGTGACCCTTTCCCAATCCTTGATCAAAGCTTAAGATGATGTAAATGCAATGGAAATGATGAGCAAAAATTAGTTCTCAAGGAGAGTAACTTTGCATATGCTTTTTGGATGAAATTGTGGAGGATTTGCTTGAGGATGAAGCCTTTATTTAAAGATTTTCAAAATGCTAAGTGTTGAAGAGAGACCAATGTGGGACTAAGATTAGACAAATGAAAGAAGGACACTTGTCAAATGGTGATTGGTCAATGGTTGTGCAAGATTTGGGAAGAGTACCCATGAGAGGGAGAATTTGAATTCAAATTTTTCAATAAATGCTGAGTTTGACTTTGGAAGGGGACATGTAAGAGGCATGTAAGGCCTCATAAATGCTTTGTTGGGTGTACATGTCCACTTGGGGGGCGATTCAAACTTGGAGAATATTCTCCCTTTATGCCAAGTTGAAAATAAAGATTTTGATAAATCAATTAAATGCAATTTCATGTGCAAGTGGTCAAATCTAGAGAATGCAAGTGGGTGAGATTAGTATTTAATCAGGGTTAGATTAAATAGATGATGATTATATTAGTTTAATATTGATTAGGTGAGTTTGACTTTCATGATTTAAATATTTGATTTATTTAAATCAGAAAATGATGAAATATGGATTGGATTTAATTAAATAAATGTTTGATCTATTTAATTAAAGGGATGATGTTTGATTTATTAAAAGGCTGATGATAATGTTTATTTGATAAATGACCTTAGGAAATGAGATTATTTAATGAATGGATGAAAGTGATGAATGGGCCTAATGTGAGACCTAATTTGATTGAATCTAATCAAATGCATAATGTTAATTTTGCATGTCTAGATTTTGCCCCTCTTTGAAGCAATGTACTTGTTGCGTTGGTTCAAAGAATAACTTGCTGCAATCGAAATTCAAAAAATTCCTGATTTTACAGATGCCCCAGCGGAAAGAAGTACATTGGTACATTCTAAATGTTTTTGTATTTTCACAAGTGTGGTAGGTCCTGAAGTTCTTAGAGGTTTATTCCGCCAAGAACGCGTGTTAGGTATTTTCCCCCAATCAAGTACCGTGTGGGAGTGGATGGTAAGAATGATTGTGCGATATGTTGTGAGCATCAACTAATCTCAAGCCACATGCCTAGCAACCACTCTCATTGTGGGTGTTGCAGAATGAAGGAGGGATGGCTATATTAACATGGGTGAAAGTGAAAAGACCCTATGAAGTGATAATAGATGACGGATCGAAGATTGTCTACACATGGCACCTGTTTGCCAGGTTTTCACCATGGAACTTATCCAAACTGCCATTGAGATGGTTCTCATTGTTGGATGGATTATTTCTCTTTACTTTTTTTTTTTTACTTTTCTTCATTTATTAATTTTTTTTTTTTGTATTTTGTGGTTTTTGACTGAGGTTTATGAAGTTATGTGTAAAACTTGAGCAGGTGCAAGCTATTTATAGACTCAAATAATGGTCCCCCCTCTAGAGTAGACAACTGATATGTGCTAGAACCAAAGGAAGTTGTGATGACATAAGGGCCCTAGTTAGGCTCAAACTTACCAGGTTTATCTCGGTCTGTTTGGTTTTTAGGATTTTGCACTAGCACTAGGTCGCCAATTTTGAAATGTCTGACCATGACCTTTTTGTTGTAACTTCTGCAAATACGGTTTTGGTATGCTTGTAAGTGGGTTAGTGCTTTCTGTCTTCGCTCATCCAATAATTCCAACTCATACATCCTAGATATTCTATACTCTTCACCATTGATTAACCCTTTCATGGAAACTCAGAGAGAGGGGAATTCGACCTCAATGAGGAGAATAGCCTCCGAACCAAAGACTAGGGAAAATGGGGTGGCTGTAGTGGGAGTACGAATGTTGGTTCGATATGCCCATAAGGCAAGGTTGAGTTAGATGTGCCAGTCACAACCACTAGCATTGACAGTTTTCTTAAGGATTTTAATAATGGTTTTATTGGACGCCTCGACTTGACTATTGCCCTGTAGGTAGTAAGGAGTGGAAAAATGGTGTTGAATGTGGAATTGTTCACATAGTTTGCGAACGTCCTAGTTTTCAAAGGGACGACCATTGTTTTTTATTATGGACTGTGGAATACCATAGCGGAAAATGATGTAATTAAGAATGAGCATAGTGATTTGGTTGTCGGTGATGTAGGTAAGGGGAATGGCCTCTACCCATTTGGTAAAGTATTCAGTGGTGGTTATAATGAATTTGTGGCCATTTTAGGAAGTGGGGTAAATTTTTCCCATGAGGTCAACTCCCCATTGAGCAAAGGGCCAAGGCGAAGTGATGGGCCTTAGTTCTTGTGCTGGAGCATGAAGAAGATCACCATGAACTTGACATTCCCTGCATCTTTCGGCAAATCGATATGCCTCGTGTTCCATAGTCGGCCAATAGTATCCCAACCACAATATTTTTGGCTAAGGTAGGACCACTTGAGTGAGCCCCACAAATTCCTTGGTGCACTTCACGTAAGGTTTTTTGTGCTTTAGTGTTATTGAGACATCAGAGTAGGGCATTGTCAAAGGAATGTCTATACAAGGTATCCCCGATGATGGTGTGATGGGAGGCTTTTCGAATAAAGTTCTTATGTTGCTTATGGGACAAGTTATCAGGTAAGATTTGGGAATGGAGGTAATTATAAGTGTCCAAGTACCAAGGTGACTCGGGACCAACAAGTTCACAAACCATTTTAGATTCTAGGACGTCAAAAGTGAGGACCAATAGTTGTTCCACTAAGTACTCATATTGTGACACGTTGTTAGGTATGTCCAAGAGTGATCCAATAGTTTTCATGACATCCACTGCTCTATTTTATATGTAGGGTATTTGACAAAAGGTGACATTGACAAAGTAAAGCTTCAAGTTGTCAACTATTTTCTTATAGGGAGTCAATTTTTCATCCTTTGTGTCATAGTCATCATTGACTTGATTGATGATTAACTATGAATCTCCGAAGACCTATATACTTTGGATCTTCCACTTGACCACCATACACAATCCCGTTAATAGGGCCTCATACTCTGCAATGTTGTTTGTACAAGGGAATGCAATTTTGAATGATTTCGGTATTGTGTCACCTTGTGAGGTGATGAACAGTATTCTAGCACCCAATCCATGATTGGTATGGGAGGCATCAAAGTACAACGTCCATACATCACTTGTCTCAATAGTGAAAAGTGACTCATTTGGAAAATTAACAACGAGGGGATGTTTTGCTTGTGTTGGCATGTTTGCGAGTTGATTTGCAATTACTTGTCCCTTAATTGTCATGCGCTCAACATATTGGATGTCGTATTCACTAAGGACCATGACCTATTTTTCAAATCACCCTATTAACACTGCTCTACTGAGAAGATACTTGAGTGGATCATTTTTTGCTACCAACTTTGTTCGGTGGTTCAAAATGTAATGCCTTAATTTTTGTGTTGCAAAGACTACTGCAAGGAAGGCCCGTTCAATATAAGTGTAGTTGAGTTCATACCCCACCAAAGTCCTACTAATATAGTAGATTGCTCTTTCCTTTTCTTTGTGGTCATTTTCAACAAGTAGTGCCCCTAGTGTTGTTGTGGTTGTAGATACACATAATATGACGGGCTTCCCATCTATTGGTGGCATCAACACAGGCGGTGTTAGGAGATACTCTTTTATCTGTTGAAAGGATTCCTAGCATTTGTCAATCCATATGAAAGGGATCACTTTACGTAATAGGTACTGAAATTGATGGCATTTGTCTACGAGTTGAGCAATGAATCTCCTAATAGATTGTAGTCTCCCCTGTAAGGACCTTAATTGAATGATGTTCTTTGGGGGAGGCATGTCTGTGATGGATTTTACCTTGGCAGGATCAACTTTTATGCCTCGCTGTGAGACGATGAATCGCAATAATTTTCTGGACTTTACCCCAAAGACACACTTCTTTGGGTTAAGACGAACCTTGTACTGTTCTAGTTATTGAAAGACCTTGTCTAAAACCTTTAGATGATTAGCTCTAGTTAATGACTTTTCTAGGATATCATCAACACAGTCCTCCATTAGTGTGTGCATGAGATCATGAAATATTGTAGTCATTGCCTACTAGTATGTAGCTCCTGTATTTTTCAGCCCAAAAGGCTTGATATTCAGCCAATAGGTACCCCATGGATAAGTGAAAGTTGTTTTATGTTGGTCTTCTAGAGCAATACAAATTTGATTATAGCCGAAGAAACCATCCATAAGGGACAACATCTTGTATCCTACTGTAAGATCCATAATCATGTCAATGTTGGGGAGAGAAAAGTCATCTTTAGGGCATGCCTTCTTTAAATCTTTGAAGTCAATACACAAGCGGATTTTCCCATTTGGTTTGGTGATTACCAGATTGGAGATCTAGTCTACATAATCAATAGATCTGATGAAGCCAACATCTAGGAGTTTCTTTAGTTCTATCTTGACTAACAAGGAGATTTGTGGATGCATTTTCCAAAGTTTTTGCTTTACCAGTTTAGCATCTGGATTCAACAACAAGTGATGTAAGACTAGCTCATGGTCCAACCTAAGCATGTCAGCGTATGACCAGGAAAAAATACCTTTGCGTTGTGTGAAGAATGCTTGGTTTTTCTTCTTCTATCAAGGAAGCTGCTAGTAACACTATCTTAGGATCTTCAAGTGCTCCAATGTTGACCTCTTGTGTATCTTCAATTAGCATTGGTGATCACTCTTGTGTGATGGGGAGAAAGTCCAACCCTCCATCCTTAGGTGCCTCAGGGAGGTTTTCACCTTCGGATATGTCCTTTATTTTTTATTTTTTCATGATCAGAGGGCACCTCATGGTTTTCACCCAAAGACCTTTCCTTTTTCCCTTTATTATTATTTTTGTGACTGGATGGTGATGCAGTCTCCTTGAAGTATGCTGCCACATCAAGTTCTATTGTGAAGCCAACTTTATGGTATCCTTGTGGCATTCCTTCTCTTAGTCCCATGAACTCAACAATAGCTTTGTCATTCTCAAAGGTATCCAAAATGATAGGACCTTGTTGGTCCCAGTCAATCAGTTGTGGGTAAACTAGGGAAATGCCATCATCAGTATTTGAAAAAGGTGGGGAAGCAGCTGATAAGGTAAGGATTGAGTTATTGTCTTGGATGTTGACGTTCATATAGCTGGTTACCTTAGGTCTAGGTGTATCTAAATCATGGAAAATGTTGTCCAGTTCATAAGTGCTAGAGGCATAGGATTCCCATTCCTAGTTGGAATCATTTTCATCATAAAAGTCATTGTCAGAATCCTCTGATGTCTGAACACATTTAGAAGCACATACTTCCTTATTTGAAGGAAATTTGGTTTTAGTGGTACCCACTTTTAGTGGTTTCCATCCTAACCCTAGATTCTTCCCATATTTAGTAGGTATGTAGGGCTCTTTTTTTTTTGTGTTTACGCCCAAACCACTGGTTCCATCATAGCCTTTTTCTTGCATCATCAAAAACCCTTTACCATATTGCTTTATTGGAAGTGGTGTCTCCTCTTCTTTATAGACCCAGTCAGACACATCCTCAATATCTTCTTTGCTAAGGTCTCCCCATTTGAGGAAAGTAGTTTTGGGAGGTACATGAATCATGACCTTAGGTTCCATGTATAATACAAATTTCCATGTCTTTGGTGATTTTGGAATTTTGGTGATGCAGAAGGCAGTGTTCATGTTCTACTCTTTGCATCCCTTGTCTTGGATTTGGATCTTGGGGCCTTTGGATTTGGCAATGAAAGAAAAGGATGTGGAGGTAGATGACTGAGGGACAATAGATGTCCTAGTGAGTGTTGAGGAATCAATGTATTTGGATGAGTTTGACATCGAGGCTTCACGATTAAGTGACACCTAATGTTCAGAGACGTCTCGTAGGTTAGTGCAATACTCAAAGGGATCAGGGCCACCCTCAATAGTAATTTTAGTTTTGTGGTAGGGAAAATTTAGGAATTGATGATATGTGGAGGGAATGACCTTCATGGCATTAATCCATGGTCGATCGAGGAGAAGATTATAAGGGATTTCCAGATCTAATACTTGGAAAGTAGTATCCAACATCATGGGTCCCACTCGGAGTGGAAGTGTTATTGTGCCTTGGGAGGATCGTTCATCATCATCATAACCTTTTATGACTATGCTCTTTGTCTTATCCACAAATGCTTCAGAAAAACCTAGTGCCGTAACCAATTTTAAGGAACAAACATTCAATCCCGCTCCGTTGTCTATTAAGATTTGTTTGATGCTATTTTGATGGATGAAGGCTTCAATATGTAGTGAGTCATTATGATTTGTCTTTTGGGTTGAGTAGTCTCTATTAAAGAAGGTAGCATGGTGAGAGCTTTCAAGGAATCCAACCATGGCTTGAAATCGGTCGATGTTAAGGTTTTTTGGGATAGAGGTTTCTTTCAGCATCTTATCTAGGATGGCCCTATGCTTAGGTGATGTGTGTAGCAGTTCCAATATGGATATTTGAGTTGGGGTTTTCTCTAGCTGATCCAACAAGTTGAAATGGATTTTAGCTTGAGACTACTTGGAAAGCGAAGGGGTAGGTATGGTTGTTTTAGTTCTGCGAGTGTTTACAACACACTCTGGGGTCTTCTTGATGGTAATGGTGTTGATGTGTTCATCTACAACGCAAAGATGGAGGATCTTGGCGTAATTATAACCAATAGACGTATAATTAGCTATGTTATTGTTTTTAGTACCTGAACTAGAGGCTTTCCCCGAACCATGGTCCTGAAGGGGAGTCTTGTAGATCATGTGATCTTGATTGGAAGTGTATTGTTGTTGTCCCTCTACCTCAATTACTCTATCCTTGATAAGGTCCTAAATAATAATTTTTAGTTGTCTACAAGTGGATGTTTTGTGTCCTTTACCTCGGTGATATTCACAAAAGGCATTATCGTCCCACCAAGAGGGTTTAAAATCAGACACATAAGATTTGGGCTCCCGTATTTGTACGACACCTGATTGAACAAGTTTTTTTAGTACTGTTTCAATGGGTTCTCCAAGGGGAGTGTATTGCTATTTAATGTATTGCCTAGGTGGTCTTTGTTGTCCTTGTACTTGATTGTTGCATAGGGAATTCGCCGTTGGTGTAGGGGCTTGTGGTGTAGTTTTTGAGGCTTCAGGTCCTCTTAGAGTGACAATGGGACCAATTTTGTGCACAACTATGGTATCCACAACCTTGTCGTTTGTGACATTTTTGTTTTGAGACCAGTATTTGTTTTTGTCATTGAAAATTTGTTGATTACTGGTATTCTTAGAGAATCTAAGGGTGCCTTTAGTGACAAGTTATCTCTCAATCATTGTTCATTTTTCCACTAGGTCTACAAAGTGTGCACAACAATGAACTTGTAAGGGATCTTTTAAAGAATCTAAGAGATTTTCAACAAACATGTCCACCTTTTATTTTTCAGGGATCTCTATTTGGCATCAACTTGCCAAGTTTCTCCATCTCTAGAAGTATTTGATAAAGGACTCTCCCTCTTCTTGTTTCGAGGTACACAAGGTGGCTAATGTGATATCGTTTTCAATGTTAAATGCATAGTTATCTACAAATTTGTTGGCCAATTCAGACCATGTTGTTATGCCCCAAGGTAATTGTGAAAACTAGTCAAGTGCAAGACCCGTAAGAGTTATAGGGAATAATCTCATCAAGTATTTGAGGCAATGTCAACACAAGCTGTGCTAAATTCTTCGATGTGCTCTATTGGGTTGCTTGTTCCTTTGTACTTTAGAAAGATTAGAATTGTGTATCCTTGTAGAAAAGGAGGCATGTATATTCACCTATCAAAGGGGTATGGATGCAAGTCATGCATTTGTAGGATTTTTTGGTTGTTACTTGCATGCTCTCCACTTGTTTCTGTAAAGCAAGCATTTGTGTAGTTAGAGCATCCACCTGTGGGTTTTGTAAGTCAATCGTATCGTTGGGTCCCACATTTTAAAGGTGTCTATAGTTGTACCTGAAGTATATGTGTATATGTGGTGTTTACGTTTGGTTGCCCTTGTGTGTTCTGACTTGCAGGTTGTGCATAGGTACCTTGTTGTGACGTGTTTAGCGAAAAGGTATTTAATTGAAACCCTGGTTCTACTAGAATCCTAGTATGTGTACCTTGTTGTCCTTGTATAGCACTGTTTTGAGGGATAGCATGACCATATGTGGGACACTTGACACTAACCGTGGGTGTAGGTCCTGTACTTGAAAATCTTACTCTCTTGCGTCCAGGAGGATTGTTTGAGGTAGTATTCATGTTGTTCATTGAGGTCACAAAGGGATTAGCACCTGTCAGTGGTGTTGTTGACTATATTACAGGTGTTGATGTTGATTGGATCACAACTTGTGTCATGGACTGTGTAGCAAATGATGTTTTAGATGGAGTTGTAAAAGGAATCCCAAAAGAGGGAGTAGTGTAAACCATTGCAGAACTCTGTGTAGCTCCTCCTAAAGGTATGTTAAGATTTAGCTGTGGTATAACATTATGTGGAATATGTGTCATATGACCCTGGGCTTGGTTTAAGACATTTGTAGGAGAAGGCACCGCTTGTAGCATGTTTATGTCAAAACCAAGTGGTAATTTAACTCCATTTGCTATGAGTTTGGATAAAAATTTCTTAGGGTCGAGCATGATGAGCTCATCAACAAATTCAACAACCTCAGGATCCTAGGCTGTTGCCTCAAGTTCTTCAATAGTGATTCGACCTTGGTCGTCTCTCTCAAGGAAGTTTTCGAATGGGTTGACATATAACTTTGGAGGTTCCTGTGATGTTGACTTGAGGTTCATTTTGCTAGTGGGATTGTAAGAGTCCTCATGTTTTTGTGAAGGGTCCATTTCTAATCATCTCTTTTGTAATCTGGTCTAGACCATAAGATAAGACTTGCTCAAAAAGGGATGATACGTAAATGCGAACTGTAGGGTATGCAACTACCTAAGATGTGAAAGTAAAAGCTATGTCTTTTTTTTTTTGGGAAAATTTGCAACATGCAATGACTAAGGTATAATGCAAATGTCTAAGATATGAAAGTTATGCTATATTTTTGGTATTTTTGGGATAAAATATGACATGCAAAGACTAGGGTATAATGCAAGTTATATGTCAATATCCATGGATAACTAAGGGATGAATCACTAACTAACCAAGTTTGATGCAAGGGTCCAACTATGATTGCCAATGATGTTTTAGGATCAATATCGGAATAACCAGGTGACCATTGACTAGGTGGAATTGAAACTAACCTAGTGAGTTTGAGGTATTCCACTAAGATGACAAAGGACAAATTATAAAATGATATGTCAAAGGAAATCGTATTTGAATCTATGTTTTCAGTCAAGGTAAGACAATTTATCTACCCTAAGTCTAAAATGTATTATGGACAAAGATTTCCCTAAGTATGTGAAGGATGATCTAAGTAATGCAATGATGAAAGAAATAGGAAAACTAAGGATGAACCTAAATATGAGCAAGTCACTAGTTTGAATTGAGTTTACAACAAAGAGTAGATCAAATAATGAAATCCTACAACTACTCTGAGTTTTTAGTTTGCCAAATGTCATATTTTCTATGACAGGCAGATGCGTCGTTCCAGACTGCAAATGCGATTTAGAATATCAGATGTGTCACAGAAAATGGGATCCTATAGTAAATCATTTGAGTTTTGAGTTTGTTAAAATGCAGGGATTTCTGTGACATGAAGATGCATCATTCTAGACTACAAATGCGGTTTAGGAGATTAGATGTGTCACAAAGGTTTTCAGATGCGACTTTTTGTGTCAAATGCGGTTTACTAGTAAAATAATGTCTCAAATCCGGATGCAATTTTAGTCTGTTAATTGAAAGATTTTCTTTGTTAAGAAAATGCGTCATTCCAGATTGCAAATGCGGCTCATCAGATTAGATGCGTCACAAAGGTTTTCAGATGTAGTTTTTATTCTTAGATGCATTGTAGGTTTGACACTTGTGACTTAGAATATCAAATGTAATTTTCTGTGTGACGGTTGCAACTTAGTATGCCAGATGCGAGTTTCCGTGTGATTGATGTGCCATTCAGTGAACTGGTCCTAGGTTTTGACAATTTTTTTACTAGTTTAAGATTGGATTTTTTACTATTTTCTATTGAATCAAATCTGATTTGAACACACACATAAGACACACCAAGCAAAGTGTTTGAAATAAATAAACAAACATTTACAAATCCTAAGGCTGGCAAAGACAATATTTGCTAGGTTCCCACTTGGATTTCTCTAGTTGTACTTATTCAGAGCGGATGATTAGAAGCTTGACCACATTGGCTCCCCTCCATGATACTCACTTCTTTGGGTCAACCAAGCTTCGAGTTCTCATGAATCTTCCATGACAAACTCTTCATCTCTACTAAGAACCGCAAGTATGTGGGATGACTTCAGAGGTCCAACCTCCTGTACCAACAAATAGAGGGATTTTGGCAATCTAAAAACAATGGTTTTTAATTAGGACACCCGTTCAGGTGGCTATACGTGAGGCAAGATTAACTTGTCTATATAACAAATCTGCACATGTAATGCTAAGTTTTCCATTAGCATTCACATTTATATACCGGTTGGGAGTAGCTTGGCTTTAGCTCATTACCTGTTTGAGTCGTCTTGGGGTGAGTAATTTTTCCCACCAAGACATGCCCTCTAGAGTTAATAACAATTTCTCTTACACCCAGGATCACACAAGTGCACAAGGGGAGAGGATAATTTTATTATTAAATCGAGATTTAACAGAATGTGCAGAAGCACCAAGCACATAGAATAGTAATAAATCCACCCTAGTTAAACAACAAACTACTATGTGAAGACTCAATGCAAGATTCATTAACCATCTAATTAACTAATGAAATCCTATGTGAAGACTCAAAGCATGGAAGAAAGAAAAAAAGGAGTTTCAGATTATTTTCTTTAACAATTGTCCTACAAGACCACACATTAGAAATTCAAATGTTTGTATTTTTTGGATTCATCAATCATCCTACAAAAAAGTTTGTATTTTTGTCTTCTATGAATCATCCTACAAAAACTATATTAACTCCACTAGATCACATGTTGTAAACTCTGAATTAGTCATAACAAAAAACTGTAATTACTAAAATGAAAACTTAGAATTTTGGAAATCAGAAAATTATTTTTCACTAGCCAGATGCGTCACAGGAAGCCACAGATGCATTACACAAAGTAAGATGTGACATTTCACTCTTCAGATGTGGTTCACGAGATCAGATGCATCGTTTTGTGTTGCAGATGCGTCGATTCGTACTTGTTCCTGCAAAAATGAAATTTTCTACGGATTTTTTTTTAAGTCTGTGACTTCATGTCAGGTTCACCAAATGTGATAAGGGAAAATAAACAAGATTAAAGAACATAACCAATAGCAACAACTAAGAATTTCCTAGATTATGCTAAAGACCCCAAATCAATAATGAAGTGTATATGCTATAAAAGGAATTCAATAAATAAGAATCATATCATGTAATTCCCATGCTTGCTTGACTCATCTTCATTATTCTTCTCAAATTTTCTTTAAATCGCTTCAATTTCCCTCATATCATGAGTATACAATATTCGCTTGTATGTATTTTGACAATAAAACTTCAAAGATTGTGGTTATCGAAAACAGAGTCGAAAAGCTTCTTTTATAGAAGTTTCATAGATTTGATGGTTGAGATTGATTTGAACTTGAATAGTCTAGATCGCGTGTGAGGACCTGATTGCATGCTTTGATTGAATAGTTAAGTGACTTGATTGATTCATTCCAAGAGGTGTAATTGAGAGAGTCTGTGAGTCATGAGGAGGTGAAAGATCCATCAGGTGAGTGAACTAAAAGAGAGTGTTAGTCAGAAAGAGGTGACAGATCAATTTGATGAGTGAATTGAAAGAGAGAATTATGCCTTAGATATTTGCTTGAAGATGTAAGAGACATGTCCTCAAATAAAATAATTAATTATTAAATTAATTCCTTTCTTCAGTGGAGAAAGTGTGTGCATGTGATTAAATAGTTGAGTGAACTATTTAATTTATAAAAGCACTTTAGATGAGAGGATAAAATTATTTAATTAAACAGTCATTTATTTAATTAAATGTGGGAGAATATGATTTTTATGTTTTATTTTTTTATAGGTAAGTGCTATCTAAGGGGATAGTTCCCATTTACAATGATTCCTGATGGCAAAGTATGCCATTGTGCACACCACATTACAAAGGTTACATCAAACTACTAACTTCTTACATAGTTAGATAGCGATATATCACTACCAGGCTTCTACCCAAATCCAAGGTCTGAACACGACTGCACTCGCTATGGTACTACAGACCCGACTCTATGAACCTTGCATAGGATTCCAAGTTGGAGTTTCTAACTCCTGCTTTGAAGACTTCCCAAGCATTTTCCAAAAAACTTGTCCTTGCTTCTGCCTGCATCCTCAAAGCCTCCGTCTCATAAGCCTCGCCCTCAACCTCCTCCTCATCATCTTCCAAGAAAATTTTGAAGTGACTAACCAAACCATCAACCAACAATTCTAGAATGGCATTTGCCACAACTTGGTTATTCACCTCTGCCACGAACCCTACAGAAATCTCCACCATTCTTTCTCTGGAACCAAGGATATCTACCAACATCCCAATGACCACTTTGTACACCTTCCCATTGCACTAGTTCCTATTCTCTGGGAGCACCCTTCTAACCACATTCACAATCCCTCCTGCACCACAACACGATGGATTGGGAAGAGTCGTTGAAATTGCTCCAATACAATCTCCACTTTGCAGCAACAACTTAGCCCAAAGGAGTGGACCATGCTTACATACAGACTAACTTTTTTTTTTATTTGCATAAGATGAATACAATCCCCGCCCTTCCTAGGTAAATATAACCTGAGAGAGACACCTTTCCATCAACTAAGCTAGAGCCAAATCTCTGACCAAATCTACTATTTCCAGCCTTCAAATGCCACCATGCATAAGGCGAATCCCAATGCCCAGTCATGTGCCCTGGGTAGTACCATGATGGGTACTTAGGATCCCCGTATTGTCCAAGGCTAAGATCTGCTGCAGACCTGACCACCAGTTTGCAGAGGAGTCAATGTACACTGGATCGCCTTGATTAACACCATGATTAGCCAGCAAGTCCACAACTCTATTTTCTTCCCTATATACATGTGTGAGGGAAAAGTCTTTCAATTTACCCAAAAATTCCTTGATTTTCCCAATCCAATTATCAATTTTCCACTTAGGCGTTTTTCCTATGGTTATCATTTGGATGCATAACTTACAATCTCCTTCAATTTCCACCTCCTCAATGCCTTTCTAAGTGCATACCTCCAACCCAAGCACCAAAGCCTCCAACTCTGCAATTTTATTTGAATGAATACCCAAACTCTTTGACGCGGACCATACACATTGCTTGTTACCATCTTTAATTATGCACCCAACTCTAACCCACCCAAGGTTACCTTTGGCCACACCATCAAAATTTAATTTCCATTTTAATCTAACAGGTTGTAGCCAGTGAACCTCCTTCCTGTTTACCTTTGTTGACCCAATTATCACAAACATACGATGCTTGAGATCGTGCCAAGCCTTCTATATTTCCTCATCCCACCTTGGGAACCTTTCCTTTTCCCCTACGATAATTCTATTGTTTGTTGTCTCTATGATGGCACCATGTATTTCTGTAATGAGAAGGTCGCATTCAAGAGATTTCTCTTTAAATATGTGTCTGTGCCTTTCCTTGCCCAAATGCCATACCACCAAGGAAGGTGTTAATATCCAAATACCATTCCAATACCCAAACTTGTTTGCAATTGACCAGCTTTTCAAAAAATCTCTAAGTTTGTCCTACCTAGGTCCTTGCAGACCGAAGGCCCTTTTTAACCAATCCCAACATGAGGCAGCCATGGGGCACGTGAGCAATAGGTGATCCACATCATCCACCTCTTGTTCACATAGCACACATCTGGATGGGCTAGCTATCCCAATCCTCCTTAATATTTCACCTGTAAGACAACGATAATGAAGGGCTACCCAAAGGAAAACACCGGCTTTGGGCAATACTTCACGTTTCCAGCAAAGGGTCTCCATCCTCACTTTATCTTTGCATTGGGCTATTTGGATGTGGTATCCCAACTTGGTTGAATATTCTCCTGATGTCGCTCCACACCGAATAATAGTGTCTTCCAAATTACTAGGCAAGATCGTCCTATTGGTTAATTCCTAGGTGACAACATCTTTCAAATCTTGCGGGAGCAGAAAGCAACCAACATCCTTCCATTTAGTTTGACCATTACCCAACTCATTTCCATTATACACATAGTCTGCCACCTTGTCCCCGAATACCTCTTGAAGTCTGTCCATGTATTGGCCCAACTCAAACATCTCTATTAGATTTCTGTGGTTGTCCCAAGAGTTAGACCAGAATAGTGCTTTTCTTCCATACCCAATTCTCCACAATAGGTGGGATGTAATTAAGGGTCTACAAGTCGTTATGTATTTCCAAATAGTTGAGCCACCTTCAATGTTGGCAGTTGTTAGTATTCTGGATGGCTCCCAGCTATCAAGATACTTGCTTTGCAACACACGACACCACAACTTCTTGGGGGTCCTTTACATCTTCCAAATCAGTTTGACACCTAATGCCTGATTTTGAAATCTAATCTTTCGTAGCTCACCCCCCCCATTGTCTTTTGATTTACACAACGTTTCCCAGCCAATAAGCAGAATCCTTTTTACATCTTTGGAGCCTTCCCATAGGAACTTCTTCAGAATTATTTCCAAGTCATCTTCTACCTTTTTTGGGGCTTCATAACATGACATGGTGTAGATTGGTATAGTAGACAATACAAGGGTGAGCCAGTTGCTCTTCCATGCCATTTCCTTGCTTCTGTAGTTCTCGACCACTTCTTCCCAATGCTTTTCTTTGCACACGCCTTCAAATATTTTTACCCCTAAGAATTTTGCTGGAAATTTCCCCACTTGAAATCCCAATATTGAGGATATGGCCTGTTGAAGAGATGACCTTGTATGGAAGAAATAAATGCACGATTTCTCCTTATGCATTTTTTGACCTGATTGTTCTTCATAAGCATCTAATACCTTTTTAATACTTCTAGCTTCTCTTATACTTGCCTCTCCAAGCAAGCTAGTGTCATCAAAAAATTGTGTGTGCGTGATCGGTTCCGCATTGGGGGCCACCTGCACTCCCTTCCATTCCAACCTCTGACAACTGCTCTTGATGGCACAACTCAAGGATTCAACCATGATTAAAAATAGGAATAGCGAGATTGGATTGCCCTGTTTGAGACCATTAGTTGCCTCAAAGAAGCTGTACAAAGACCCATTTATCGAAATTGAGAAACGTATAGTGGATATGCAAAATTTTATAAGATCACACCATTGTGATTCAAATCCTAATTTCTGGACAACCTTCAAAAGGAAGCTCCATGAGACCTTATCATAAGCCTTGTAGACATCTAGCTTGATCATCATCCCCGCCTCCTTATTTTGAGTGTGTGCACTGCCTCCCGAAAGGAGTAGGATGCTGCCAATTATTTCCTGCCCTGACACAAAACCATTCTATTCAGGTGATACAATTTTCCCCAAAACCAATTTTAGCCTATTTGCCAACACTTTTTCTATCACCTTATAAATCATATTGCATAACAAAATGGGCCTGTAGTCGGTAAAGGACTTGCAAACCTATTTTTTTGGGATCAAAGCAATCACAGAGTTATTCAAATCTCTCAATATCCTTTTGGACCTTCAAAAATATTCTACAAGATTCCATGGTCATCCCCCACAAAGTTCCAACACAAATGAAAGAACCTTGCTGTGAATCCATCTAGCCCCGATGCCTTATCCAGATGTAGCTGAAACAGAGCCACCTTGACCTCTTCTTTTGACATTGCTCCACAAAGCATGTGATTTTCAGCTTCACTTACCCACTTACTTATCTCATCGAGGATGCTACCGTCCAACTTCTACGTCCTTTGGTCTCCAAGTAAGTGTGTGAAGAACTCAACTGCCACCGAGCCTACCTTTGACAAGCCATAGGCAGTATGTCCCCTCATAGTTGTTATTTGTTCGATCTTATTAGCTGCCCTCCTAGCTAACATTGAAGCGTGGAAAAACTTTGAATTCAAATCTCCTTCGTTAAGCCAAACTTCTCTTGATTTGTCCCTCCAATAAATTTCCTCCCTTTTAAGGATATCGGTGAAATTGGTGTTCAATTCTTTTTCTTTGTAGAACTCATCATTTCTCATACCTTCTTTGATTATTTTTTCATTAAGGGCATCCAACTCGTTTTCCACCTTAGCTTTCTCCACAAAAATATTTTTGAAATTTTCCTTGTTCCGTATCTTTGGATTTTGTTTGATGAAATGCATTTTTTTGACAATCCTGAAACTAACTGAGCCCCCAACACTGGCCTTCTTCCACCAATTCTCCAATAGGCCAACTAGGCTACTACCCTGCCACCACATGTTTTGAAATTTAATGCTTGTCTTTACCCCTTTTGGCCGATCAAAAATTGTTAGTTCCACTGGGAAGTGATCTGATATTGACACAGGCAGTATGGTAGCATGCACATGCAAACTGATTTCATTCCAATGCGGGGAAATAAGAAATATGTCTAGTCTCTCATAAATTATGGTGAAGTCCTTTCGCCTATTGGTCCAGGTGAAGACACCATTTTCCGTTGGACAATCAATAATACCAGCCTCTGCCACAAAGTTTTTGAAGTCGATGGAGGCCTGAGAGACATGATGTGTCCCACCACTCTTCTTTGACAACTCTAAAAAGGCATTGAAGTCTCCACCAATTATCAAATTCTCCCTAAGGAAAGGTCGAAAAAAATCAAGCACTGATCCCCAAAGAGCTGCCTTCTCTTCTATTTTCATTGGAACATAAATATTGATAACCATGAAGTGAAAGTTCAGACCAAGATCGTATACCTTCACTGCTAGCCAATTAGTCGTGGATCCAATTACGTCCACAAATACCATAGCTGCTTTCCACAAAACACCCAAGCCGCCTGCAGCACCCAGAGAATCCTGAAAAAAGTCATTCCATGACTAGGAATACTTTATGAACTTCATACCTTCTTCCCCTGACAAATTAGTTTCTTGTAGCATGATTAGATTGCTTGTGTTTTTCTGTAGATGGCACCTGACTAGGCGCCGCTTGTTAGGGGCCTTTAGACCCCTGAAATTCCATGTGGTTATCTTCATTGTTTCCCAAGGGAGGGCTTTCCTCCCTTGGTACTCAAAAACTTAGTAATACTAGGGTACTTCTTTGTGGTAGCCTTCTCTTCCCTCAATTGCTTGAATGATTTTCTACACCGGGAGATGCTTGATGTGCCAATTTTTCCCACACCTAGATGTTTTGCAACCGATTGTGAAATACATCTATCCTCAATGATGTCCAATGCATCATCCAAATCAACATTCAAGTCGAGGTTTGCGCTAGCCAATGAGGCAACCTCCTTAGCCTCTTCAGGTGCCCTATCATGTTCTTCACCAATCTCGAGGATTTAGGCTATGTACCCTCCCAAGGTTCTCCCTCCTTTACCACATCAGGGTTTTTCTCAAGGGGCTCTCCAATCCTCTTGCCATTCAATACAATCTCCTCTTAATTTTTCTCCATTTTTGGGGCTGCAGGAGAGGGCCTTTGATCAACTAGAGGCTTGTCCTCAAGTGTATTTTTCCGCCAGGTGCTCGTCCTTCCATTGGAGCATTCTGATTCTTTGTGATCCCGGGCACCATAGTTGAGACAAAAAACTTTCGATTCCTCCACTTCTATTTCTTGATACCAACGGACCCCCTCCACAATGAGACAAGCTTTCTTAGGAATTGTGTCAATTGTTGTGACTTTTAGCCTAGCATATTTGTAGAGATCCCCTTCCAGTATACTCATATCAATCTCCATTAGGGTACCCAACGATCGGTTTTTCTCTAGACAATCACCAGCCCAATATTCCATCGGAAGGTTGTAAAGCCTGATCCACACAGGCTGATCATACGGTCTCATCTTTACTAGGTCAAAATTGTGATGCCAGGCTTGCATATAGAGAAGGAAGTCGTTCATGAACCACATATCGCCCTCTGTGCACCTTTTGTTTTCCTCCTTATTTGTGAAAACCACTAGGAAGAAGCCTTTTGGCAGGAACCTTAACAAGACTTTTGTTTCCCAATTTTCTTTGATCCAACCATTAATTGTGGCTGTGTCCGGTTTCCCCTCGATGAAATGACATATGAATGCAAAGTCTCTTAAAATAGCCAAGTCTGCCCCAATTTCGTCTGCTACATTCATTTCCAACACTCCTTCGGCTTCCAGGTTAGGGCACGATGCCTTTGTCATCCCCCGACTAACCTCTGGCCGAATCTCATACCCATTATTCCATTTCCTACGGGCTTCATTCTACCAGCCCATGGTCTGCCTCACCATCTGTCCTTTACGCCTCTTCCTAGGTTTTTGCCCATGAGTTATGAATGGTCGATTCAAATTTTTGAATTGTTCTCGTGGCAGAGTAGAAGCACCATGGTTCATCCTGGCTACATCCACACCTTTCTAAGAGGCTTCCAATTCAGGAGTGTCATGCCTTTTATAGGCTGGAACACATCCATCCTTGATATCTGTCACCTACTTCCAGTAGCTAGGGTGGCACATGTCAAATCCATCTCCCGTTTGTAAATATCCATTGGGGGAGATACTCCTGCTGCAGTCCCAACGGCCTATCCTCAACCACCTCATCCCCCCATCAATGCTTCTTGCTGACCTCACTTCCCAAAGGCTCTCCATCACTCTTTGGCGGCACACCATTCTTCCCTGTGTCACCTACCTTTGCCCCTGCGCTTACCTGTGAGCCTACTCTGCCTTGCCCCATTTAATATGGAAGAAATCAAAATATTAATAACCTATTTGTATTATTGTGGGAGAATATGATTTAATTTGAATCACTTAATTAAATAAATTTATAAAACTTATTTAATTAATTATAAGAATATATTAGATTAATTAGATGGCGTGTAATTTAATAAATTTAGAAAACTTATTTAATTAACAAAAAAAAAGATATTAGAATTAAATGACATAATTAAATAAATTAATGCAACTTATTTAATTAATCAAAGAAATAGATTAGAATTAATTAGTGACGTAATTAAAGTAAATTAATGTAATTTACTTAATTAATCAATTTTAGAAGAATAATAAAATGAATTAATTAAATGGTTAAGACTATTTAATTAATTAGAGGAATTTGAATGTTAAGTTATAATTAAATGAATAAGATCACTTAATCAAAATGATGAAAAATGTAGTCGTAGGCCTAAGCCATTTTTTAGTGTCTACACTATTACATGCTTTATCAATTATCACATGATTCTCATCTAACCATTCAAGGATATTTTATGAAACATGAGTCATGTCCAGCTACATTGATACACCATTCAAACCACATAGGGGGAACCATTCTTCCTACTTACATACTGTACCACTATAATTACATCCTTGCACATGGGGAAATCATATTCCCCCTTCTATATTACACCTTTATGGACATATATATTTATACTAAAGGAATTTATACTATACATTGTGGTATATATATGGAATTGCTTCATTGTTTTATCTTCATCCTATAATATTTATTCCCTTATTTCTACTTCATTCCATCTTCACTAGTAATAGACTAAGAATTTTACATAAACTAGCATGTACTTATCTTCTTGGATGACACATTAGGGAAATAAACTCTTCTAGTGCCTCTTGTGCCTACATGAGTACTATTAGCCATCAAGGGTAGAATCACCATTATTTTCCCATGCTAGGGAAACATTAGTATCATTCCTATCC
>VDFB02353687.1:0-29242 GCA_007258455.2 Sequoia sempervirens
AAAACTAAAGTGTACTTCCACTTTTATATCAATTGGTCAATTTTGTCTTCACTTATTTCACCATCATAGGTTTGAATGCTTATTTTTTCATCATATTTGGAAAAAGTACCTATTGAGGTCCAACCATGTTCAAATTTGTCCTTCTCAATGTTTTTTCCTCTTCATGAGGCCTAACCATACCCAACCTATTTATTAAAGAAATCAACATGTATTCCAACCTATTCGTAACATCGACTTCAAGTAGCTTGAAATGGTAATCACTATCATCTACATCCCTTGTCACGACTCTATGCTCTTATCCACTCTTTAGACCCAATCTCAAATTTGTGTGATTCTAGATTATCTCATCCACTTGATCTAGTGGATTTTTGGGTAAGCATGGAAATGGAGAACAAAAAGGGGTAAAAAATAGCCACTTTTTAATTGAAACTAACTAAACTAAAACTTTAATGAGTAATTAAAGATGCTTACAATAAAAAATTAAATATGCTTACAATCCTTTTTTTAATATTTAGATAAATGGATCAAAATTTATGAAGAAAAAGTTGTGCATGTATTTAAGAAATATTATGACACTGTTAAAAGAAAATACAAATAAATACCTTAATTCATTCAAAATATTAAAAAAATGTATGACTAGAAAGATAAGAAATAACTTGACACTTTGGTGGTGCTTTATTGATATACATAAGGTTGATCAAGATTAAGTTCAAATATGTTATTTTTAGTTAAAACATAAATTTTGCAATCATAAGGGAGGTTCAACCTTCTAGGCCTAAAGGGTAGGATTTTCAAAATTTTAAATAATATGAGAAACACACTTGTGTTATAATACAAGCACATTATATTACACAAGCATTATTTAAATCTTTGAACAAAGCTTAAAATATAATGCATACACGTTATATTCCATATGCATTATAACACATGAGCCTATAATGAGTACACATTATAACATGTACATGTTTTGTCTTAGTTAATGTCAATTCATAATGTGCATGCATTATAATACATGTATTTTGGCTTGTACAATTTTACAAACCACATGTTGTCTAAAAATTTCCTTTGGCCTCTTTTTCATCCCTCACCTTGGTAAACTTACCTTGCATGCAACATCCACTATCTCTAACCATCTACCCATAAATGCTAGATGTTGTGCCTCTAGTCTTTACCAAAAAAGTTATCTTGAGAGATCTTTATTTTAACAAGAGCTGCGGAGCAGCGAAGTTCCTGCCAGAGTGTGCAAGAACAGTTTTGGTCTGGCTTTGTTTTGTTTTGTTTGTTTTGTTTTTTCAGGTGAAGTTTTTAGCATTCTTAGTCTTCTAGTTGTTAATCATTTGTCAATGATTTGCTACTAGTTTATACAACTATCTACCTCCAATTTGACCAGTGTATTCGTTCTACTAGGTGACTGTTACAAAACCACTAATTTTAATCACTTAGTCTGCTCAATACAACTGCTTCATTTCAATCCTTTAGTCAATAATTTGTCCTTGCTTAACAAAAACCTCATTTCAGTTCTCAGTAACACTTCATCTATCAAAAGCACTTGGATTTACCAATGTTAGAGACCTCCAATGTTGAAACATTATAAAGCAAAATGTTGTGCTGTAGTGGAAGTAGCTGTCCAATACAACTAGAGTCCACTATTATTACATGGTGTCATTGTCTCACCGTAAGATGCCCCAAGGTCAATTAAATCATGTCATGGTTTGTGGAGGAGTTTGAATTTAAATTGTATGCCTTATACAAACTCAATTTTTTTGACTCCAGGTGTAATGCATCCTTGATACCTGCACACAATAACGAGTACAAAAACACTTGCCAAAATGATGTTCGCAGATGGACATAAAATACGAAGACACTTGTAAAAGGAGGACTTAGCTCAAAGGATGACCATTATCAATCTATCTGTATAGATGGGCATCTGTTGATATTCCTCTCCATTAAGTATTACTAATTTGAGTATGCAATCAACTAGTAGGAATGAAAGAATGTCTAAAACATCTAGTTCAATACTGCTAAGGCTTGAGATTTGATCACTGGCTCTTCTTCCTTAGACATCATGACAAACAGATGTTGGTGACTCAGAAATAAGCATCGTAGAGGGAATAACAAACAGACTGTAGTAGAGGGAATAGCAAATAGATTGCAGTGGCCTTAAGATAAGCATTCATGGCAATCAAAGAATCAATAATTGTAGAATGAAATTAACATAAATAAGTCACATAACACAATGACATTTTATTTATAAACATGGCAAAACTACTGTACATAAATGTCTATAGCTGAATAATTACAGAGGAATGTTACGAGGGTAGATGTCAAAATCCAAAAGTAATGTTGCATATTAGCTAAGCAATAATTGCTTCACATAGCCTATTGAAGAATAGCTCCTCTAACGCTGACTTTCATAAAACCAATTTCTTGTAGAGGAGGGATGTGTATGGTGGAAGAAGATGACTGGAACAAAAGCAAGCTGAAACAAAAGCAAGAATAATATTATCAGAAAGTGAGCTGAATTTGCAAAAAAAAATAAAACAGTTGATATTATAAGGATGAACGTTTAAGTACTCCACAAATACATGAGCAACTAAATCTCTGTATCTGATAAAGCACTGGCTATATTTAATATACAAATTTGCAAGCAGCAAGTACACAGTTGAGACCCGTGATTATATAAACCAAAGCTCACAAGGCAACTTAGTGAAATGTGAATAGAAATGAATGGGAAAAATTTGCATACCATTGTCAATTTTGTGTGCAGACTTGTGGGTAGAAAAACTGTTTTCTTCTGTCTCCATGGCCATAACGTCTGCTCTTGATTTTTAAGAGAGAAGCAATGCATTTAGAATCTCAGAATATTTCGAAATGTTGAATCAAAAACAACTATGCAGGTCATTTAGAAACTCTTAATGAGTTATTAGTCTCACGTGACCTTTGCACTTTAAGCCTCCCTATGAACTGTAAAATTCCTTCAAATCAGTGAGATAAAAACCACTTACTTCAGCAATAGTTATTGGAAATGCATGAGGGTGGACAGAAAAGAAATATTTATCATCATGCAAATCTGTGGGAACACAGAGGGTTCTCAAATTGGAAAAAGTCACAATTACAAAAATAAAAACTAGAAATATGTGAACAACCAGAATAAAGAGCTTAAAAATACACATTGAACTTAAATCCAGTTTCTAACTTTTTAAACATTCTCTAACCAAAAACTTTACAGTGATATGTCTTTCTTCAAGCTCATTTGCAGGTATAGATATAATGATGAGAATGAGAGCGGGGCATGTATCTAATGTTAAACCCTTTCCATAAAATAAATCTGCATGTGGCATAATCAGATATTCAAACAACATGCTCATACAAGCCGTACCAATTTTATTGAAGGGTCAGAAATGCATACACCAATAGTAAGAGGATATAAAAAAAAATTGCTTTGTGGAGGTCTGCAGCAGCCATAAAGTAGTTTTACCAGTCATTTACATGCCATTCCAATCAAGTATAGGGCCAAATAATTCAGAGTTTTACAAATAAATTCAGATCTGCATATCGGTGAATGTATTTGGTCATCAGAAATACTACTTTTCTATCTTCTAAAGTGTACCCAGCAGTTTCAAATTCAACTTTCAATAAATAAATTCAGTTTTTAAGTGTTTGAGCATTGATGTTGATTCAGATCTGAATTCATTTTGCTCATCTACGGTTTGTATCAGTTAATGAGATTTGATTCAAATTTGGTATCTGTGGCTGTGACATTGCATTTAAGGGTTTAAAAATTAATTCCAAATAGCTATTCACAACCTTTCCACTGTTGTATTTGATTTTAGTTTTCAAAATTCAGAAGAAGCGGAGAATTTAAATCAGAATATTTAAAAAACCCTAATTGGGGACATTACAAAATAATTTATAAACCTCTACAAGTTTCATGCCAAGGTGGGAATTTATCAAATTAAGGGAACATCAGTTTATACAACATTACCAATGTTTGTAGTGTAAATTCCTTTATGTATTCAGAATTGGTGTATATGGTGTTGACTGCATTGACAGTGTTATCTTTGGTACGTTAATCATTGATATATTTGTTAATTTATTAAAAACTAAACTTAAGAAAATAGGCATAATGCATGATGAATCTGAACACGTTAGATGGGATCCATTCCAGTATATTCAGTGTCCACAGTACTGTTCTGATATGAGCAAAATATTTCTGCTTGAGTTTGCCCAAGGTCCACCCCAGGCACTCTGGGTACCCTGTGGATCCTTCAGGGTGTGGAGCCTGGGCAAAACCCAAGCCGTCCCGGCTCAAAACCAAGATCAGGATTGCATTTGTCAAGTACTGGTACCTATACTACATGACCCAATAACATAGCTAAACATCCATAAAGCAAGAACTCAAATTAAGAAGTCCATTAAAAAAACAGATACACGTTATATATACATCTACATGCTTTGGTAAAGATGATTGTAGTCTGAGCTCTTATCACCAGTTCAATGTGCCAAGGAATGCCTCTGGTCGTCCAGGACAGTACAATGCCAGTAAACATGAGGTTCCCAGCGGCCCAAATCCAATTTCCAATAGATAGAGTGCTACTACATGGCTACTTCATACTCTTCTCGGCTATGGCACAATTTTTCGCCAAGAATAAAATGGAGGCATTGCATCTACAGGATTAGAGGTTTAAAATCAAATATGTAACTAGTTAGATTAAGTTCGTGATTGGACCAGTGTGAGTTGTAAAGCTCACAGTGTACGAAAGTTACCAGTTATAGTATATTATAGAAAGAAACATATTAATCTTGTGTAATTAAAAAAAGCAATAAACAAATAAAACAGTAATATTTAGGTATATTATGCATTGTGTGTTTGATGGATGCCTGATCTATTTGTACGTGTTTTATTATTTCATGGCTGGAAAGCCTTAGAGCTCTTAAAAGAGTGTACACCATTAAGCTAGCCATTTCTAATGCAGCTTAAAACTGTATAAAGAATTAGAATTGGGACACTATGTGGGTTGCTAGTGCTACCCTTATTTTTTCCTCAGTTGCTACTGCATGGGCAGCCCAAAAAAAAGACATTGAAACAAATTCATTGTCTTCATGTAAATGCTAATTGCTGACTTATTGAATCAATGTCAGAACCAATATATTATGTTTCTGAATTCTGATCACTTATGTCTGGTTAAATTGAATAAAAAATCTGCACTCAGAAATTATGCTTTTGAATAGCAACCAACCAGTCAAAAGGGCACCCAGTTGGAATAATCATGTTATAATTATTTTTGGATAGAATTATGAACTGTTAGAGGATTTTGAAAGGTTGCAGAAATCTTATACATCAAGATAAAATATAAGCAATAACAAGACTTTAAACCCAAACAACCATATTAACTTTAACTAACATTCTTTTATTTCTATATTTTTAAGTGCTTCAAGAAAGCCCTGGAAGTTATTTTTATATTTTCCGGTGCTTCAAGAAAGGCTTGGAAGTTTAAGTATTTCTTGGAGGGATGTTCATCTACCAATGTTGAAGCTTTGCTCTATATTCACAGCCAGATTATATGTGAGCTGAATATATGTTGAAGCTTTGCTCTATATTCACAGCCAGATCATATGTGAGCTGAATTATGTTGGGTATTTGTCCAAATTCATAAACAACTTCATGTGTTTGCTATACATTTTGATACAGACATGAGAGAAATGTACTATGTTTTAAATTTGTTAACTTTGCTGGGGAAATATTTTTATCTTCACAATCTGCCTATGTCAGAAGTTCTCCATAGCTTTATCTTCTTGGAATATTAGTATAATTGCTTAGGTTCAAAAGTGCATATATGGCCTCCATTTTTCCTTACTCGAATTAAAATCCTATCAAAATTTAAACACAGTGCCATAAAAATCCAAGTACTTGTATTTGATGATTAAGATTATTCGGAATTAATTTCTTTCTTAGAATGCACCGTACGAAAGCATCAAAACAAGTAAAATTGTTATTTGCGCTTAGGGTTTATTCCGTGCACATTATATTTCTCTAATTAATACCAGTGCTCTGGTAAAATGTTCGGCAGAATAACTATCAAAACACAGCCCACTTAGAATACCAATGGCAGGAAAGAGGCATGGGTGGATACTTACCTTCGAGCAAACAGTGGAGAACCCAAACACTGACCGTCGAAAGAATGAAATGTCAAAACACGGGTTCAAAATTGAAATGCAATTTCCCTGGTATGCATGAATGCAAAATGTGAAAGCATAAACAACCCCCTTGCAAATTAGCCTCTACATGTGCCATTGCCATATCTTTGCATGTTGCCCATCTGCAGCTGCCCCATAGGCTCTAAGAAGCTGCAAAATCAGATATCCAGCTTTTAGCTCTTTTGAAGAGAAATAATTCCCATCGCCTCCTCTTGCATGCGAACACTGCAAACATGGAAATAAAACCCTGATTGCCAGCTGTTTCAAACACCTGACAATTTGCAGGAGCCTCCTCTGTGTTTGTGCGGTCTCTTGCGTTGGTAGCTGCACCGCACTTGCCAGCAGTCTACAGCCGTAAATAGAAACCAATAAGAGGCAAACAAATCTTAGAGTATGTTAACTTTCAAGCATATTTACATTCGAGATTAAGAACTGCATAAGAAATTTGGGGAAAACTGAATTGTCATTGGCTGTCAGAGGAAAGTTTAATCACTGTTTAACAATTGAAGGCTTCGCTATAGTTCCCGGCAGGAACTAAAAAAGAACCACTAATTTTTGCAGCATCCAAACATCCACACATGGAAACACAAAATACAGATCACACACAAATAAAAATAGAATCATACACTAAGATACAACTAGAGAAAACACAATACAAGTGAAAAAAAAGGAAGAGTGTGTAAAACACCTCATATCACTATATTAGATGTTCATATAGGCATTACATCACCATATATGATTAATTGGAACTACAACATCAAGCACAAGTCCATTCACACCAACTTTGTCTCCTGCATTGTGATAAAATTAATGTTTTCCATGCAAATCAACCAAATGAGCATAAAAAGGCTCCCTACATCCTTCCTTGGTGTCTCAAAATCAGAAATATAGTCAAATGGATTGTATCAAACACTAAAATCCTTCAACATTTTCTCATTTCCCATTATAATATGAGTTCATTAATTTGATAATATTATGTTCACCACTTCGTGACAAGTTCACTAAGGCGAGCAATTATTTTCCACCAAGGTTTACATAGTCATCAAGATGAATAGTTTATTCACCATGGAAACTAGCATGTCTATCCCTCGTGTAAATAAAATACTCACCAATTTTACCTTTTTAGTTAAGGATAATGTAAGATGACCAAAGCACATGAAGATGTTCTAGACCATCCCATACACCATCAAATCCACTTCTCTAGTAATAATACCACATATATCATCTATTTTGGTGATGAAATGTTCTCCTATTGTAAGTCCTGACAAGTAACCTCTAGCTAACCCCACTAGTCTAATGCACTTGACCTATTTTTTTAAATCAAAGACCATATAAAAAATTACAACTCGAGTGAAATATATAACACAATAGAACTACATATAACATACAATATAGATATTGCATCCACTTATTGAATAAAGTGGCTTATTTACTTTCTATTTTTAGAAAAATTTGTAAGATAGCTATGAATATATTTAAACTAAATGTATTCTACCTATTCATGTTGTAGATAGAGATGGTCCCAACTAGAGAGGATACAAAATTTCATGTATCCCCTTCTCTTCCTTTCTTCTAGCCCATGAAAATACCAACATCACTCATTAAATCTTGGATGAAATTGCTTTTCAAATAGTCTCTTGATATAATGACTCATCTCTAATGGGTTTTTTCTCATCTATGGAACTATTTGGTTTATTCTTTTTGTAAAAAGATTAGGGTCTTCAATGTTTAAATATTGCAACAAATATCATATGAGGTATTCAAACATTACAAGAAGCACAATGTTTAGGCCATATAGCAATTCAAAAGGACTTGTAGGTTTAATATGAGTAAATATGTCTACCTCGAATAGATACTTGTAGATTTATAGCAAAGTTTATACCTTAAAATTTATTGAGTCTTTCATAAACCCAGATGAATTTAATTCACCCTAACAATGAACTTGGTAGCCTTATTTAACTATGTTTATCATTTTTTGTCCCTCTCATTGACTATCCAAGGAAAATATCAAAATGTATTGGAAACATTTAGAGAAAACAAACTAAAAATTTAGATAGGATTTGTTGATGATTGAATGATAATATTATAAGAGTGTTGAATTCAACTAGTGTTCACCCCCACCTTTTAGATATCTCAAATTATATTAATGTAGTATTTGTACCAAATTTCTACTTGCTATTTTTATTTGAGGATGAAGTGTTGTAGATTGATTAAGCTTAGTATTGTGTCTACTCCACAAGGTGCATGGATTTTTCTTAGTAATAGTATATATTGTATTCTAAAATTATAATTTATAGAAATCCAAAGTGTGCCTAGACATTTTTAAAGAATAAATCAACTACATCACCTATTAATATCTTTTTGTAAGCACCTACCATGCACATTTTGTAAAATGGCCTACAATAATAAAATTATAGTTGATATGATCTTCCATAACTTGTGAGGCATTGACGATTGTTGGTACAACACTAGTTTTTTATTGGTAGGCTTGCAAACAATAAAAAACTAAACCTCTTATGAACTTAGAGACATCCACTTGAAAGTAAGGCCAATACATGTATTCTTGAAATTTTTCTAATGTTTTTATTGATCTAAAGTGCCCAACCATTTGTGAGGCATACATCTCTTATTAGGACCACTCTTCTTTCTATAGGCATACACAACTTTCTTGATTTATAAAGAAGCCCTTCAAAGAGGTAAAAACTAGTCATAGCCTCAAATTCCTCATTTACACCTTAAGATGTTGATTTGTACACCTCACTAAAATATATATCACACAAATTATCTCTAGTACACACATATTTCCTAAATGGCTTCAATATGGCAATAGTTCCAATTATGGAGAGATGAGGCAATCTCCAAATCATATGTCATTTTTTTGTTATCCCACACTTATCCTTGATAATTAGGTGGAATCATTACAAGAATTTGATCCATTTGTAATAGTGTGTCTATTGTAACTTTCTTTGAGATTACAAATATTGTGATATTTGGTGATCGGTATGCATAAATGTTTCCTTTCCCATTAGCTAATGCTTCCATTTCTTTGATTTAAAAAAAGAAGCATATATTTTCTCATCATGTGTACTATAATTATTGACAACCACTTTAAATATTTTTGAATGGTAACATATGGCCTACCTCCTTATAGCAACAAAACATCCACACCATAATCAATAGCATCCATTTCTACTTGAAATGATCATTGAAGATTAGGAATTACCAAGATTGGAACCATCTAATCATTTTATTAAGATCATCAAATTCTTGCTCATGATTAATACCCCAATGAAGCTACTTGTCACTTCACATGATGGCATGTAATGGGACAACACTGAAATTTAGCTTTTATGAACTTTTAGAGGAATTGGTGTGCTCTACTAAAACATATTATTTTAAGACTTGTATTGGAATTTAGCCACTTAAAAATATCTTGAACTTTAGAGTGATATATGTTCACCTCTCCATGGCCAAATATATGACCCAAATACACCAATGAAGCTTTTATAAATTTGAATCTTTTCATTTAATAATATTTGGTTTCCCTTAAGAATCTCAAACACCTTCAAATGCAAGACAAGTGTTTCGTGTGTTCTACTAAATAGTATAATATAATCAAAGATAAACAATGATGCAAGAATCCATCAAAGGTATCAATACCTCACTCATGAACTACATGAAAGTGCTTTGATCATTGTATAAATAAATTCTAACCCCAATCACTTAAAGACACCTTGTTTAGTTTTATATGTTGTCATCCATATGTCTTCTTCCTTTATCCAAAATTTATGATACCTTAATTGTAAATCCAATTTGGTGAAAATTTGGCATGTTGAAGTTGATCAAGTAAAAGGATCTATGTGGGGAAGTGGGTACCATTTTATTTATTGTGATTGTATTTAAGTTCTAATAGTCCATACACAACATTTCCCATCCTTCTTTGTACCAATTACAATCAAAGAACCACAAGATATACTTGGTCTTATTCACCCCTTGCAATATAATTTTCTTTAAGTGATCTTTAATCTCATTTTCTTTAATGAAAATTTTATGGTACATCATAACATTGAGCAAAGTACAATCCTCTAAAATTTGGATTTCATGCTAAATATTTCATTTATGGGGCATCCTCTGGGGATCCAAAAACAATACTAAGAATTATTTCACTAATTTCCCTATGATCTTAATGAGTGTGCATCTCATGCAACCATTTTACATTAACCCCATTCTACTTTCCTTTCCATATAATGATTAAAAGAGTCAAATTCCCACATGCATTAATTAACCTCATAGCTTGAGAAGTTCTTACCATGGAAATTCTAGCTTTTTCACTAAAGCAATCATTGTGAAGTAGAAATGGGTGCTATTGATTATGTATATGTTATTGATATAGGTGGAATAACAATATTGGTTAGTCCCATGGATGTATATATCATGCCTTGTGTGCAAATATGGGATGGGATTCTAAAGGTAACCTCACACACATTTAAAGGAATTCCATCAACCAAAATTACATCTTTAGAATTAACCCCTAAGTAAAATGACATTTTCTATTTTTCTAGATAGAAATATTCACTCCTTGCTTGATCCAATTAAGTTAATGGGGTTGTGGATAATCCTTGGTCTTCAATACCAACTCACCAACTAGCTTTTGTGAAATAATATTTTTCTTGAGATAAAGTGTTGAATAATGAATCCACTTTCTTTTCCTTAATTTGGATTTTAATATGGAACAATTTTGTGAGTACTTCCTCTTCTTCAAAATTAGATCTCTCACCCACTATGCAAGTATCTTTATGCACCACACATAAAATCCTATCATTTGAATAAAAATCACCATTAATTTCATTATCTTTTTTCATAAATGTTGAATTGTAATCCTTCTTATTTCTCCATTAAGCTATGAAATCTAGCTGTACTTTTTGACACCTCTCTTCTAAATGACCTTCCTTATCACAATGCTAATAATGGAACTTTCCTTTATCTTTCTTTTTTCTTTCTTTTGGATTGAAATGTTAGCTTTTTCCTTGAAATTATCTTGTTCACTATCCCTATTATTTTCTCCACTTCCTTTTTGTCCCTACATTACCTTTTTTTGGTCAAATGAAAATGTTTTGTTCTTCTTGAGTTCAATATAGTGTGACTAGTTGCACACTTTATCAATATCTTAGGGATTTTTTGTGAGTATATAACTATTAAGGTGTAAAAATAGTTTTTTATCCATGACATACTTCCCCAATTGAACTGCCCTTTTTCATAATGCACATGTGTACTCTTGTAGACTTTGGCCTTAAATTTTTTGAAAATAGTGCCACTACATCACACAATGCTCATGAAAAATTGAATTAAATTTTCTTACAAAATATTTTTAAGTCCTATTTAGATATAGGAGCTACTTTCATACACTCTAAGGATAATCATAACATTCATACCATGTTAGTGCATGACCAAAAAACTTAAGCCTAGAAAATGATACTATTGGAAACAAGCAACACTGAGAGGGGGGGTGAATCAGTGTTTTGCAAAAATTAATCCTTTTATTCTAATCATTAATCCACTGAAAACATTTAATCAAAATCAATATGCAGAAACTAAAAGCAAGAAACCACACAACCATAACACAAGTATTTTTATGTGCAAACCCTGTTAGGGGAAAAACCAAGGTGGATGGCCAATCCACAATAAGTTATGAGTATACTCAAAAGAAATATTACAAAATGGGAATTCTCTTGCATTCAGGCTCACTGCCTAGAGCTCACTGCTTAAAGATGGACTCACTGCCCTTACAATAGTTTGGAATAGATCCAAAAGAGAATGAACTGAATATATAGCATCTACCAATGCTTGATTGCAATTCCGATTAACCTCTGATGATGAACATCTATCCTGATGACTGATACCAAACTTCTGCCTTGTTCTGCTCAAGTTCGCATACAAAATCTTTATGCGCAAGTGAAACTGTGCACGATATCTCTCAAATAATCCTTAGAAATTTTCAACATACACACACCTTCTTCATTTCTTACAATGATATATCTGATCATCTAAATATATCTGCGACTAAGGATTTAATTGCCATAGGTCAGCTCAATAAAACTTAATAATATTTGCAACTTGTTGGCCCAAATCATGAACAATTTTGATGTGTATCCAAACAAGTCAACTAGAAAATATCTAGGACCAATAATTAAACATTTGAATTTGAAAATAACTTAAATAAGTTCACTTTATACATCCACAACACACCACTTACACTGAGTTGGCTCTATCAAGCAAATAGATATAAAATATCCTACCAGACCTCCAAACTCATATAGTAACAAATGCAACACCACAAAATTCAATGGTAAGATAATCCACGTACTTGACAAGCGATTTCAGCTATCCACAACATAAAATGATGATCCAGTGAAGCTATCTGACCGGATACCTTGTTCCTCAAGTATTATGTCGGTAATATACATATTTTAACTTTACCTACCAATGTGACTGAATGCATATTTTTAGACCATAGGGATGACTTCATTTTCCATCAATGACAATAATAGAAGCCAAAAACCATCTCTCAAAACCATATGCCAACAATCTCCCCCTTTGGCATTGGTGGCAACACTTAGTGAAAAATGACTGAGTGTTGAAACTGATAAGTATACTGCTAAAATACAAAGTACCAAATACTACTCCATTGCAAAATATTACTCCCCCTAAGAATATTAATGCATTTTTCACTACACTCTCTCCCCCTTTGACATCAATGAAAAAATTGGGGAAACCAAAATTGCAAAACTGTACAAGTATATCCAAAGACTTACAGAAATTTGAAGATGCCTGCAAAGACATTCTTCAGTCCACCTAAGTTAGAGTCCCAGATACTCCTCAGACTCTCCAAAATGGTAATATGACCACAAAGAAGATAAGACAATGTTTCTGTAGCTTCCAAACTTACCGGATCAGGAGTGATCACAACACCTTTTGCTTCTTTCAAGGCATTCCCAATATCTCAATTTTTGGACTTATTAGCCCCCTGAGTTCACTTACTCTACTAATAACCCTTTCATTTTCAAACTTCAGATTCTTTATTTGGTCAATCAAAGACATTACTTGACTATCTTGATGACAAACACTATTAGACAATGGATCAAAGGTGTTGGAAATAATAACCAACTGTTGCTCAATATCTGTTATCTTCTTCTCATTTGCCTCAGTAAATTTTGACAAGATTAAGCAGGATTTGTACACATTTCCTCCTTTAGTTATAGCACCTTGGATATTTTGTATGCAAGTTCCTAACAAATTTTTGTCTTTGGAAATTAATTTAATTAGGCTGCCAATTCTTTCCTCCTTAAATTCCTTTTTCATTTTAACTAGAGTTGAATCCCCAAAAGATTTGAAATGAGAATCTACAGAGTTTATTAATCTCTTTAGTTCACTGGAGGAGGAGCCTGTTGGGTCCATAATATGGGTAGGCATCAATTTCTATAGAACTCCAGAAGTGAGTTTCAACAATTCACTATCTTCAATGTGAGATTTCAATATTTTCTCATTAGCTTTATCTTGAGCTATTTTGGCAACTTTCAGCATTTGGATTGGGGACAAAGTGGATAAATTGATTGAACTCTCATCAAACTCAAGATTTGATTCTACTTGTTGCTCCAATATGGATTCTTTTACCTCTTTTGGACTGATCTCTTGATTCTTTCCCTTATCAATCTTAGATTGAACTTCCAAAATGAATTTTGGTATTTCCTTTTCTTCATCAGGCACTTCTTTCTCTTCAACAATCACCTCAATTTGGGATTTAGTCACCACAGGAGTCTCAGTGTTTTCAACATTGGGGGAAGTCAAAAATATCCTCAAATACTGGAGGATTAGATACATTTATGTTCTCATTTTCATTTCCGTATTCTGACTTATTCACCTCCACATTCACTTCCTCATGACCTTCAACATGTTCAGTATTGATCTCCTCGATATTTAACTTTTCCTTTGACAAGAACTCTTCCATAATTGTCTTAGTCTCATTGATAACAACATCAGTGTCACCAATCATGAGTTTTTTTATTCTTGACTTGCTTCTAAAATCCTTTTTAGCTCTTTGAAGAAGTAAATCCATTTCTTCAATTCCCATTTCTGGGCACAAGTCAACAAGAACTATTTTCCTCAAGTTTTATTCCTCGGTTCAAGCAATCACTCCCCTTGATTCCAAAGCATTATATAGGCTTGTAGGCAAGACAAACATGATTCAAACCAGAGTTTCATTGAAAACATTTAAGTGCTTGACTCAAGCTTCTTCAAGAATATTCTTACTGGATTCATCAAAAGTATCATATAGGTCACAGAGTGGGATGAGATTTACGTCTTCTACTGCTGCATTTTCAACTTCCTCTATAGACATATTGGGCTTGTCAAATTTGGACTTCTTTTGGGCTTCTTCACTTTTTACGGAAGGATTTCTCTTGTTAAGTTTGACAACATGAGTCCCAGTAGCCTTTAACTCTCTTACTATTTCTTTTGAGTCTATCTCTTCCTCTTCATCTATGGATGCAACTTTGTAAGTTCTTGAGCTTTTGTTCTTCTTCCTTCTTCCAGAGGCTTTGGCCTAATTTGGTTGTGCTGCAAGGGAATTCCTGGTTGTTCTAGCAGAAGATGTTCCCAGACTAGCTGATGTTTCCTTTTCCTTCTTTTTGACTACTTCAGCTTCATCTCTTTGTCTCCTTATTTCTTTCATTTTTTCAATTGGAAGACCCATTCTCTTTGCAAAGGCTTATATCTCCTTTCTTACCTTCCTAATTGACACTAGCTTCTTCAATTTTGAATGAACTTGTAGGCTTTTCTTTGCATAGGTGCCAAACCTTTCTTCATTAGGATCCAGTGGTGAATTTAGTAGATGTTCTGCATACATCCTTAGAATGTTTTCATCCACTTCATAGCCCATAGGCATGATACAAACTATTCTAGGATTAGCTACTTCCATGTGACATTGGTCAATGCCTACCATGAAGCATATAGAGTCTTTATACTGTTCCACTAAGGCTTCAAGAATTCTCTCTCTGTCATGCATCTAATTTTGAAAGATTTTAAAATGACCCCACAGGATTGTGTTGCGGGTCTACTGATCACCAAGACTACATAGCATATCCTAGATCTAAACGACTATCAAAATATCATTTCGCCATTGGACTTTACCAATTCCCGGTACCTCACCTGAGAAGTAGAAATACAGGAAAATTAACAAGTTTTTGAACTTGAATACATTCTTCTTGTCCTTCTTGATCTTCTTCAGGTTCTCCAATAGTTGACCTCTAAGTAATTCACATAGATCGTAATCTGTATTTTGTTTGATCATTTCATATGCTGTATAGATGGTAGTGCCGGATACAAAATTTTCCTGACTCGAGTGGTAAATCTTGTACCCTATGACCATAGATGCAAATTTTACATCAACCTCGGCAATATGATCTATAGTCATTGCCCTTCTATCCCAATGTGAGCTAGTCACTTTAGTAACCTCATCATTCTTTATCGACTTCAATACTAGAAGTCTACCGGAGGAATTTGAGCCTATAATTGCACAAATAGCTTCTTTGGTAATTTTGAATGGCACTTCTAGCCACATGAATTCATCATGCATATGGCTTAGTATGTATGAAACCCACTCATCCTCCTTAAATATAAGAAACTTCACAAATTGCACAAATTTCTTGTCTACTAGGGTTTTGAATTCAGGTTTCACAGAGAAATCCCCTTGAACTATGTGATTAGAATACAATTCCAATAGCTGTGAACTACCCAAATCCTCAATATTAGCATGCACATATGACCTAATATCTTCAATATGCAGAACTCCATATGACACCAATGAAAATGCACCTAGGGGTTCTATGTCTATGGACTTATATGGATGCCATTTGAACTTTGGACATGGCCTATCCTTGACTTCAACTATAAGAGGGGTAGACATAATTGCGAGCAGAAAAATTCACAGGTTTTGCAATAAATACCTTTCGGAGATGAAACATAAATTGATAGCAGATTCTCCTCTTTGCTTGGATCCCTTCTCAATTTGGCAAAGATCACCTCAAAGCACTCCAAACTTCTTTCATCTGAAAGAAATGTGACAACTAAAAGTGAAAACCGTTCTTTTATTGTCATAGAATCTAACTCCTTACTTTTGCAATAAATGCCCTTGCCCTAATTCAATCGGTTCTCTGTCTTTTATGTTCCAGGGCAGATAATTCTTGTGCGGATCTACAATATTCTCCATTGATGCCTTAGATTCATTTCACAATGTCTGAAGAATATCCAATTTCCTATTGGACTCATCCGAATTCTAGTATCAATCACTTGTAGGGGGTTTTAGTAAATTTTCTTGACAACCCCCCCTAAGGCAGAGACCTAAAATTAATTTCCAAAGGTATTACCAGAAGTGACTTCTGGTGTCGATCCATTTCCTTCTACAGAGGGATTCTTCTTCACCCATTTCTTCTGCATTTGCTTCTTGATCTCATCAGTAGTGATTTTTCCTTTTCCTTTAACATCCGATTGCATGTTTTGTCTTACCGAACCTCTTTTGTTCCAACAGAATCTAGAAGTGTGACCAAATTTGTTGCAGCTGTAGCACACAACACTTCTCTGTCTAGGCCAACCGTTCCAATGATTTTGTCTTGATCTGTATTAGTTAGCAATATGTCCAAATCTATTGCATGCATAACATCTGTCATCTCTATGAGGGTTATGCGTCATAATTCTACATTCACTTGACTTATGACCATACTTGTAGCAATTAAAGCACTGACCTAAGAATGATGGTCTACTTGTGTTCACCCTACTCCTACACAGAGAAGCGATATGACCAAATTTGTTGCAAGTGTAGCAATAACCATTAAATCTTTGAGCATTAGGTTTCCCTACCAGATTCCTTCTGGGTCCATTCACCTGGTTTCCTTGTCTAAATTTTCCTTGTCCTAAAGTCCTTTGTCCAGATCCGAAGCTTTCTCCTTCTTCATATCCAAGATCTCGTCTGTCACCATCAGTTCTTTGTCCCTTGATTAATTCATCAAGTTTGGCTGAGCTTGCTTTGAATTTATCCTTGAACTCATTTGTAGTAGCAAGTTCATCTATGAGATCATCAAGCTATTTTTCAAGCTCCTCTTCATTGTTCTTGGATTTCTCCAATTAATTTTCTAGTCGAATGCATTGTTCAAACTTTTCTTTTAAGGATTGTGCAAGCTTTTCTTCATTCTTCTTTCTGTCCTCAAACTCCTTGGTCATCTTCATCATGATGGATTCTATCTCACACTTCAAAGCAACATTTTCTTGGGAAAACTTTTTACATTTTTTTGTTTTCTCTTTCAGGGATTGACTGAGTTGTTCATCTTCACTAGTTTTTCTCTTCTGCGTAAGTTGACCACATAATTCCTTTCTTTTCTCCCTTGATTCATTGATCTTGTCTTTCAATGAATTGGTGAATTTTTCTATATTTTCAAGATTTTCTTGTAGTTCTCAGATCTCAAATTTTGACTAGTCAAGATCGTCCAAGGCCACCATGAGTTGTTCAAGACTACTTGTATCCATTGAGCACACTTTCCAAGATCTCCCCAATCTATTAGACTTCTTTCAAGGAACTAGCTCTAATACCAATTATTGGAAACAAGAAACACTAAGAGGAGGGGTGAATTAGTGTTCTGCAAAAGTTAATCCTTTTATTTTGATCTTTAATCCACTTAAAACATTTAATCAAAATCAATATGCAGAAACATAAAGAAAGAAACCACACAACCATAACACAAGGATTGTTGTGTGGAAACCCTGTTAGGGGAAAAACCACAGTGGATGACAAATCCATAATAAGTTTTGAGTATAGTCAAAATAAATATTACAAGATGGGAATGCACATGCATTCAGGCTCACTTCCTAGAGCTCATTGCTCAAAAGATGGGCTTATTGTCCTTACAATAGTTTGGAATAGATCCAAAAGTGAATGAACTAACTAGAAAGCATCTACCAATGCTTGAATGTAGTTCTGATTAAACTTTGATGATGAACTTTTGTCCTAATGACTGATGTTGAACTTCTGCTTTGTTCTGCTCAAGTTCACACACAAAATCCTTATGCGCAAGTGAAACTACACATGATATCACTCAAATACTCAGATATTCACAACATACAGATACATACCTTCTTCATTACATAAAATGATATATTTGATGAACTAAATATATCTACAACTAGGGATCTAATTGCCATAGGTTGGCTCAACAAAACTTTAATAATATTTGCAACTTGTTGGCCCAAATCATGAATAATTTTGATGTGTATCCAAACAAGTCGGCTAGAACATAGATATAACCAATAATTGAACATTTGAACATGAAAAAAACTTAAATAAGTTCACTTTATACATCCACAATGCACCACTTACACTAAGTCGGCTCTATCAAGCAAGTAGACAGAAAATGTCCTACCAGACCTCCAAACTCGTATAGCAACAAATGCAACACCACAAAATTCAGTAGTAAGATAATCCCACATGCTCAACACGTGATTTCAAGGATCACATCACAAAATGATGATCGGTGCAACTTCTCGGTGAATGCTGTTCCCTAAGTATTCTACTAGTAATACATGAAATTTCACTTCACTTGCCGATATCACTGGATACAGATCTGTGGAACAATAGGATGACTTCAGTTTCCATCAATGACAACATTAGAAGCTAAAAATAATCTCTCAAAAACCATATGCCAACAATAAATATATCTATATATATATATACAGTATGTTTCAAAAAAACTCTGTATATTGTTCTTTAATTTTATATGTTACATAAATATATACATCATTCAACAAGATTATAGTTTCTTAGAATTTTGTATTTTTATTTATTAAAATATATATATACACATATACATACATACATATATATATATATACACACATATACATATATACATGTTTATAAATGTAAATACAAAGTACAATTTAAAATATACAAAACTTGAATTTGTACAACTTTTACTTGTTAGATGATAATTCTAATTTGTTGAATATATATATTCTAATTTAAAATTGTCTTGATATAAATATATGTTTTTTAGATGATAAGTGTAAATGTTGAGTTTCATTCTTGTCATATATATTTTCCTGAATATATGTATGTATTTATATATATATATATGAGAATATATATACATATATACATATATATGAATGTATACATATTTAAAACTCTGAACAATAAATCAAATCTATTTTAGAATATATTTGACATACATGATGATTTATAAGTTTTTATTGGAATTTCAATCAACAATAGAAAAACCAATGAAACACTATCTTTTTTATGTGAAACATAAGAATTTAAATAGTAGAATTGTTATTTTCTTTGGACAATTATTTATTTGATATTTCATTTTCAATGATATCAAAAACTTGCAAACATTTAGAAACTTGATGATGAAAATGTGTTAGAAAAAGCTGAATAAATAGAAAACACTTGAAATATTATAAACTTGAAACCATTCATACTACATGTATTCTTTTATGAAACCACTTCCAGGATAGGATGTCGAGTGTGGATATATAGAGAAGACGGTTTCCCTTTTCGAAACTATCACTTTTTGTTATTTTGTTGCTTGGCCAAGCATATGCACCATTGAAATAGATGGAATTTTAAAAGCCTAGATATTATTGATATTAGTCTCTGCCACATCCTGCATGCAAGAGATATGTCATTCTAGATTAGATTGCATATAGGCATCAGGCTTGCATCGAGAGTTCCCTCCTACTTCTCCATTCTAGGTTGCTAGGCTCCTCGTGCAGGGTAGGAGTTTTCTTCAAGCTAGGAAGAAATCCGAGGAAGTATTTATACTTCGTGGTTGGGCAGAAAAGGCACTTGGACCCACTCTTGGTCTCAATTTTTCATAATACAAAGCAGTGTCATGGCAATCGAGCACTAGGATTTATCATCACATGGATATTTATATATACATTTCTTGTATTACTTTGTATGGCTTGCATAGCCAATTGTAATTTAACTTGTGAACTTGATGTAATTATTGATATGTACTCATATATGTAACATTGAAATAGATGTTGTAACATTACTTGATGTAAACTTTTACAGTCGACATTGTAATTGCTTGGTAGCAATCTTATATATATATATATATATATATATATATATATATATATATATATTGTACCATTATTCTTATGAGGAAATGAATTTTTTATCAATATATTTAGTGGTAATGAGAATATTCTTTGAGATTTCCATGTTAGGGGGTATGTCTTGAGTCATGGTTACTTTTTAGTGAGCATGTATGGGTATTTGTAGGGTATGTGGTGGCTTGACATTTTTTTCACCGAATTAATGAAGCGAAAAAGGGTTTTTAGAGGAGATTCTCAGCTTTTCCAAAATATAGAAATTATGATTTAATTTGAATTTAATAATAACTATTATTCATTTCTATTAAAATTTATGACTAAAGTCCTAATTGATAGAGTGATTGAAAAACATCTATATCTTTGAAACGATATCATAATTTTTGAATCCAAAACATGTGTCACATTATATGCTTCGCATACTATAGGATTAAAAAAATAAAAATTGAATTTCATGAAGTTTTGACCAAGTTAAGGTGGTCAGACAGACAAGTTTTTTATATTTTTTAAAAGTTGTAATAAAAAATTCATAATTAATTATTTACTTGGAAGAAAATTACAAAAAAATATGCATCACATTCGGACATGAGTCATCTACTTATATCTAAAATATTATAAAAAAATATTATCAATTTATTATGGTTAGGGTGGTCAAACAGACACCTACTTCTTATTTTTTCCCTGAAATTTTAGTACTCTTGCATTGAAATTTAAAATTTTCACCAAATAGATTTTATTTTACATTTTTAAATAAGCCTAGTATTTTAGAAACTACATTCAATTTTTTTTCTACGAAATTCTATTTTTACATATTTTGAAATAATATAGATAACTTATTCCAAATATTTACATCCAAGTTGCCTAACATAATTTTCTAAAATTTTTGCCACTTAAGGGCCTATTTTTGCATGATGATCATGCACATACTTATCGATAATGTTGGCGTACCTTTACATTTGGTATCAGAGCGAGGTTTAAACTCTAGGACCTACACATAATTATGCTTAATGTTATGTGTTCTAGAGTAATTTTAATGGATTATAGAACTTATCAACGTGGAGGTGGATCCCGTGATGATCTAAGTGGATGATTGGATTAGATCATAGCCCTATTGACTCAACAAGGGACCAGGATTGATAGTCTAGAGTAAGCTAGACAAACAGGTCCAACGGGGTTGAAATCTGGGGGAAATGGAAATGAATCAAATGGAGAACAACCTGAGTCTGAAGGAAACATGAGCAAGGTAGCTAAAGAGTTGGGAAAAGACCTCAAGAAGGTCACCCCGCCTAAATTTGATGGAAAAACCTTTGGGGACGGAGCAAAATCATGGGTGATCGAGATGGAGAAGTATTTTTCCCTACGAAATATGTCCAATGAAACTAAGGTTGAATGGGGATCATATCAACTCTATGGTGAAGCTGCCACTTGGTGGGAGAAAAAGGCAGAAAAATAGTTTTTGCATGGCAAGGGGACTTGGGAACAATTTTTGCAACTGTTCAGGAAAAGGTGGCTTCCATAGTCATATTTTGACAAAAAGATAACTGAATTCCAGACTCTCACTCAAGGGGCAATGATGATAACTCAATATTGGGAAAAAATTTCCCACTTGCTCAAATATGTACCTCAGTACCAGCTTTATGTGAGGTTCTGGATTCATAAATTCATCTTGGGGCTTAGACCTCAAATTGGAGTTGAAGTTGACATTCATAATCCTTCTTCTATGGATGAGGCTTTTGAGAAAGCAACCAAGCAGAAACAAAAGTTACAATAGGTTGCAAACTACAAGAAGAGCAGAGAAGCTAAATATGGTAACAAGAAGTCACAAGGGAACAATCAGAATAAAAAAAATCAAAATCAAAACAATCAGGGCAATAACAACAACCGCCAAATCAAGAATCTCAAGAGGGGTAACAATTCTCAGGACCATAATGATGGGAATCAAAACAACAAGAAGAGGGAAAACTACAACAATAATAATAACAGTAATAGGAGAGACACTTCAGATAGACCCAAAGCACCCCATAGTGGTTGTTATACATGCGGTGGTGAGCACTATGCCAGTGTATGTCCTCAAAAGTGAACAATCAGAAGAACAAGAACCAACATCACATCCATGTAGTGGTTGATAATCACCAAGTTGATTTTTAGGCTACTCCAATCCAGTTCATGGGTAAGCTTTTCAGATGTCCTGTTTCCATTTTAATTGATACGGGTGCCACTAAGTGCTTTGTGGACCCTCATGTTATTTCAAAATTATCTGTTAAGCCGAGATATATGTCTAAATCATGGAAGGTTCAATATGGAAACTCGGTAGAGAGAACAATAGAGCAATGTCTAGTCAGCAGTGAACTTGAACTTTTCAGTTTTGAGACATAGGTTAACTTGTATGTAGCACCCCTAGGGTCATATGATGTAATCTTGGGAATTAATTAGCTAACTGAGCATAAGTCCATTGTTAATTGTGAAGAAAAGACAATGAGATGCTTAGATGATCAGGGCAATCATGTTGAAATTCATGGTTTAAAGAAGCCCCTAGAACTTAGAATGATCTCTGCCATGCAGTTAAAGAAGGCTCACAAAAAAGGGTGCATTATCTATGCAATAAAGGTTAGGGATTTGGATAGCTCAAAATCATCAACTAATGATCATCCTATTCTGAAGGAATTTCAAGATGTTTTTCCTAATGAGTTGACTGAGCTACCACCTAAACGAGAGTTTGACTTCTCAATTGACTTGTTACCTGGAATTAAGCCTTAATCAAAGGCACCATACAAGATGAACACTACTGAATTGTATGAACTGAAGGCCCAGTTACAAGATTTGCTTAATCAGGGTTTTACCAAGCCAAGTGTGTCACCATGGGGAGCACCTATTATTTTTGTAAAGAAGAAGGATGGGACCTTAAGGTTGTGTATTGAATACAGAATGCTTAATAAGGTTACCATCAAAAATAAGTATCCGCTTCCCAGGATAGATGAAATTTTTGATCAAATGAAAGGGGCTAAGGTATTCTTGAAGATCGATCTAAGATCGAGATACCATCAACTAAGGATTAAGGATGAGGATATTTTCAAAACTGCACAGGACTGAATAGGCACTATGAGTTTACAATGTTACCATTTGGGCTAACTAATGCCCCAGCAGCTTTTATGAATTTGATGAACAACATCTTCTGTGACTGTCTAGATGACTTTGTGCTAGTTTTCCTGGATGATATCTTAATATATTCTAAGTCAAAGGAAAAGCATGATAAACATCTGAGGATAGTGTTGCAACACTTGAGGGATCACAAGCTTTATGGGAAAATGTCTAAGTGTACATTCTATTAGACAGAGGTGCATTATTTGGGACATGTTATCTCAGCTAAGGGGATAGCAGTGGACCCAGATAAGATAAGGGAAATTCTAGAATGGCCAGCACCACAAAATGTTTCTGAAGTCCATAGCTTTATGGGACTCGCTGGTTATTACAGGAAATTTGTTCAAGGGTTCTCAACTATTGCAACACCCATCACTACACTCCAAAAGAAGGGAAAGAAATTTGAATGGAGTGATAAGTGTGAGAAGTATTTTTAGATATTGAAAGCGAAACTTACCTCCACACCTATCTTGATTGTGCCGGATCTAAATGGGCACTTTACAATGATAGCGGATGCCTCAGGAGAAGGTGTAGGAGCAATGCTTATGCAAGAAGGATAGGTGGTGGCATACGAGTCTAGGAAACTGAAACAACATGAATTGAACTATGCACCACACGATTTGGAGTTGGCTGCCATAGTGCATGCACTTCAAATGTGGAGGCATTATCTTTTAGGGAATCCTTTTGAATTGAAAACAGACCATTCAGGATTGCAATATATTTTCACTCAGCCCAACTTGAATGCTCGATAGAGATGATGGTTGGAGTTTTTGAGTGAGTATGATTTTAGCATAGAATATATCAAAGGGAAGGAAAACAGAGTTGCAGATGCCCTGAGCAGGAGGAGACATCTTGCAGCTATGGTTACAATAAGGTCAAATTTTAGACAAGTGATCCAAGCTTTATCTGGAGATGAACATCGTGATAGGGTGAAGCAAGTTTTAGAGAAAAACCCTTCAGATCATCGGTATGATGGTTATTTGTTTGAGATTGATGGAATTCTAAGATACCAGGGACGGATGTATGTTCCTAATGTATAGGGATTGAGGGAATTGGTGCTAACATAATTCCATAATGCACCATATTTTGGGCACCCCAGTGTAACGAAAATGATGGAAGGACTTAGACCATTGTATTTATGGCTAGGACTTAGGAAAGATGTAATTGCTTTTGTAGCCCAATGCTTGGAATGTCAATGAGTTAAGGCTAAACATGTGCATCGAAAGGACTTCTATATCCACATAGAGATTACTAGAATACAAAATGGCATGTAATCACTATGGATTTTTATTCAAGGGTTCCTATGACCAAGAATGGACATGATGTTACATTTATGGCATGCGTAGTCGCGAACCCAAAGGACATTAACACAATAATTACAACAATTTTTTTTTTTTTAAATGCACATAACATACATGTAATACACATCCAGTCATAACATGAATTTCATTTAAATAGATTCATTAACACATACATCCCTTGGGGTACACGAAGAGTCATTACGTGACATAGATCCATACAACATCAATAAAGAATAAAATCCAAAGATATAATCATTAACAATAAATATAACACATACATGAAAAATTCATTGATAAGAAGCCATCTGCACATAAATACAACATATGCATGATTAACATAACACATTGAAGAACAACTACCATGGTCAATATCCACACCAAGTTTAACATTTCATTACAGTACAACGTTTAAGAAGTACAATGATACAAGAGTGTTCCAAATATGAATGGAAACCATACACAAGATACCATGATACAAATAATTAGAGAAATACAAGTATCAAAACTGGCTCCAAGATAGATACAACTCTGGAGTCGCTGCAATAGCATCAATCCGCACCTCTCGATCCTCGACTGGGGACCCAATGGGGTGCTTAGCACGTTCCACCCGACCATGTGAGTCTGAAGACCCACCCCCCGTGCTAGGAGCTAACAAGAAAGAGACCTCAACCAAGAACATCCAAACATGGAACTACAAGACTCAACAACATACCAAGGTATCATAACACTCAGGAATTAAAATGACATAATCCACCACATCCAGGAGTCATAAATCTCATCACATAACTCAAAACAATAGCCAGTAAACAAGGAACCAAAGGAAGATCATAAAACACTTTCAAATCAAGTTGAATTAAAAACCATATCATAATTCAGAAACGCAATGATACAATACAATAACATCATATCACAGTACCATAAGAGTATAAGGTCAAAACCCAAACGTCCACAAGATTTATACAAGACCAAAGAATACACCAAAGATCAAATAGGGTAAAACCATAAATCAATTCAAAACAACTATGTTCCATCAATTCAAGACAAAGACCCACTTCCAAAGGATTTCCAAAGAAACAACATAAGAAGGAGTGTTAGAGGAGAGTGTCATCGCATGGCTTAACATGGATTATCCAGGCTACCACTAACGCAAGGTGCCGCCTCCGTCTACTGACAAATTATCCAGGCAACTCGAGCGCTAGGAGCCGCCTCCATCTATGGTTATCCAGGCTTCCTATCTCAAGGTACCGCTCCATAGGGTTGCTCATGCGGAACCGTTAACCTTTCATGAAGACAAGGCAACGATCTTGCCAACCACGGCCTTCTCAATCCCCTTTAGTCTGTGGTAGCACTCAAAGGCGGATGAGGTATCAATTATCTTTTTAATGTGTTTCTACCCACCCCCTAATTAATTATTTAAATTATCACTTTTTAATTTCACTCTAACGAGGGCTATCCTGGCGCCCCTTTGTGCGCCGACCATCCACTTAGAGCCACTCCCACTCTAGACACTCAAAACATAAAAACTAAATCCAAGGGTTGTACAACATAACAAGTACATTAGATCACAACAGAGAAGCATGCAAGGAATTACCCATCTTGCCATAAATACATAATCAAAATCTCAACGATTCATGTACAACCCTTTCAAAAACATGAAACCAAAACACTTGCCACAACAAGGGCACATAAAAGGAGGAACATTAACCAATAGTAAAATAAACCTCTGGAAGATTCTCATAAAGTTACACTAGGGTTTCCCCATGAAAATCTAACAACAATAAAAGCAAAACCTTAAAGAACTATTTTCAATTCAATTATGATGAGAGAATACATCAAAATAAGATCAACAACTCCCTTAAATAACATCAACAACTTCGATACGAACTAAATCGAGAATCCAAGGGAAACCTCTATTTTCTCCTCTCGGAATACCCATAACTCAAGAACTTTTCAATTGACTCATTAACAACTCAAGCAAAACCATCAATCATGACAAAGATAACATTAACCAATTTGCCACTTAGGTAAAGAACAAAAGAACACATACTGGTTCCCAACGAATAGCAACATAAATAAAATGAGAGAAAAACTCCAACTCAAAAATCAACTCAGGAAAAGTCACATTGAAAGAATCCATAAAACCACACATTCTAATAATATATCCATTCATCCAATAAGAAGTAACTTGAAACATTTTAAAAAGAACATTAGTTTAAAGATCAATCATTTCCAACATTTAAGGATAGCACAATATTGCGAAGTGAAAATAAAATCTAATGGTTCAAGTCGTAAGACACTATTCACAAGTATACTCTTTCAAACACAATTATATTCCCATTTACACATTATAACAACAATCTCCCTTTGAAGATCAACCCACTCAAACCAACAATTTGATCCTAATATCAATCACAAGTATTTTCCATAACTGTTCTTATAGAAATCCCACAAAACAACTATTAAAAGAATATGAGGGAAATTGACTTAGAAAAGATCATCTAATTTTATTCATTTACATAAACCCTTTGTTTAACTAAATATAATTAATCAAAACATTTATCGAATCAACAATCATTCACTAGCCTTTATCGTAATACCCAACTATTCAAAGTTTTCAAATTTATTTACTTCCATTTATCTTATAAATCAATTCTCCCACCTAAATAGAAATAATCCTTATCGCCAATATTATCTACATACAAAACTCTACTTTTCATTATTTCTAAGTTAACTATCCCACTTGAAATTAATCAAATTGAGAATAAACTAATCTATCAATGTTACCCAAATTATTAACATAAAGAAACTCTCTCTCTAATTACTTTACTAACCTACTCAATAACATAATACCTAACTTAACTACCTAATAATTCTAATTTTCTAACTCCTATAATTAAATCATTTTCTGAACATAAACACATTAATCACAAAGTCTTAAGGAATAATTCCATACAAGGAAACCATCAACACATCAACCTTTAAGAACACTATCTTAAAACACTTACAATGAACAGGCCATTGAGACATCTCCATAAATATCCCAAAAATAACACCCATCTTAAAACAATTAAATAACACTTAACTAGTAATCACAACACTTTGTTTAAAACACATTTACTCACACATTATAACCATAAAGACCTTCCTTTAATTTAAGCATTATTTCAAAGTTTTTACCACTTATTTTAATATATCCACTTAATTTAATTAAGAGAGTATTTACTACAAATAATTATATTTAAAATAACTATATCATTTATAAGATAACCAACTCCATCAACTGTTTAATACAAATTCTAATTATAACTTTAAAATGTAATACTAAGATGACAATTCTATAATTTACAACTTTATTATAATACTAAGGTGACGACACTAATAGATTATTTCACACAGTAGTTTGATAAATAATTATCATTCACAGACTCATTAGATAACAAAAAGGTAATTAAAACCATTTAACATTTAATCAGTATCATTTAAATTAATGAACCTATGAACCTGGGAATTATCCTCACTTAAAATTAACTTTATCATTTAACCTTCAAGTAAAAGAAACTATGTAAATGTAGAATCACTTATCTCCTTTAGTGAACCCTAAAACTTAATTAACCATATAAATCAATTTACTTTAACTAAATACATAGTTCATTTATCTACAACAAAATTAAATACCTAATTCAATAATGTTTATTCCGTAAAAATCTTTTGTTAAATAATATTTTACTAAACAACCTATCGAAATAACCATTTTTACTTTAATTATTTACCTAATTCATTCCTTGGCACAATAATTCACAAGTAATTGTAGCGATATTTTATTCTAGTAACCAACTACCTATTTGCCAAGAATATCCATTAGCCAATCCTAAAAGCATGCGAGAAGTTTAGATATTAAGATAACATTTATTTCATTCTAAAAGAAATATAAAAGATATCATGAAATTAATACTATAAAATTAAATCACCAATTAAGAGAACATGTAAGAAATTCAAGATACACTTTATATTATAATTTTCCTTAATTTAAATCTCACGTTAAAAACTTTTAACCTATTTTTCCATCCTAATTTAGATACAATGATTAATAATAAGAGATCATTTATCTAGCTGGGATAAAAATCTAATTCTTCACAGCACAACCTTAACCTAAATAAAATTAATATTTTCAGTTAATCTACTCTAATTCATTCACTTCATTAACTACTAATATTACGAATATTACCTAAAAGCAATATCTTCACAGCAATAAAATAATATACCCCTTGCACAATATTTACCTTAAACCTATTAGTTACAAAAGCATAACCCTAATTCCCAATATTCTAATGTGTCACCAATTTTCAAAATATATCACTATCCTTCTATTTCCCCCATATTTACAAGAATTAATTACAAAGGAAAATTCAACATTCTAACTATCAAATATTTATAAAAGA
>VDFB02353688.1:0-10044 GCA_007258455.2 Sequoia sempervirens
TGAAAACTGTTCTCAACGGTTCGGGAAAATACCTTGGAGAAACTATTTTAGCGCATCTAGGGTATATTCTGGCGCATATAAGGTCTGTTTTAGCACATTCACTAGTTAAATCAGTGCTTTTAGGGTCTGTTTCAGCGCATTTGGAGTCTGTTTTAGCGGATAGGCTGAGTATTTTGCAAACAGTTTTTGGGTCATTGTCAAAACATTTTTTGAGGCACATATAGGATACAGAGTAGTGCATCTGGGACATATTGAAGTGCATTTGACCATTTCTCTGGTGCATATCCCTATTTCTGAAGCGCATATAGGCAACAGAAAAGCACATCTGTCATTTTTCCCGAATCATTGTTTTTGACAGATCTGAGTTTATAGCATTCCCGATTCAGTAGCATATTTTCTCTCATGCCTAGGGAGTGGAAATCTACCGAGTTTGATAAGAAGTCAATTACCAATAGGATCAGGAAACCCAAGAAAACTCTAGGCTACAAGAAGAGCTTACAACAAAGGAAGTTTTTATACAAGAGTCGACACGTCTTGCTCCATTATCACAAATTTCTCCATAGATACCAAGATTTTATTAGAGGATTTACTGACGAATACGTTGTGGACCCTCTAGATTCACGAGCTTATTTTCAAAGAAGAGCTCTCTCTCAACGACATAATCACAATCAAACTCTTGATTTCAACTACATACCACAACCTTCTATCGAATATTCGACGTATCCTAGTCAAATACTTCAGTGAGTTGAAATAGGCTATTTGATATATTGATCATTCTTCAAAAACAAAGATCAAATATTACAAGTGCACTTTCCATCGCAAACTTCTAAATTCTCGGTTCAACTTCTTCCAACAGGATTCTGACATCCTTTATCATTGGAAGCCACAACCACGAATTAGGAAACATAGTTTTGATCATATCATAAGATTTTCATCTTATCAGATTAAAACATCATCATTGATTGCACTCATCAAACTATGATCTAAGTTTAGGAGAACATCTTGAAATCATATGCCTATTTTTACACGATCACAATACAATAAACTGAAGGAAGGTATTCAGCAAGAAGATCATACATCAACAACTCAAGAAGAAGGTGAAAATAGTGATCCCCTTTATAGCGTAAGTCGAAATCCCCTTTTTGAAGACAACATGATTGAAAGAGAAAATAATCTGTTTGCTTCCAACAGAGATCTGAGAAAAACTCTTGAGGATAGTGAAGATGAACAAGAAGAAGAATGCCACCTTAAAGAAGCCCAACAATATCCTAAATTTCTCAGAGTAGTGGAAAGGCTTGTAGAATGAGACAAACAAAAATATTTCCTGTTTCTGGCTGATAAAGGAGCTAAACTACCTCATGACTTTAACATTGAGAACATAAAGAGTAATCTTGATGAAACACCCTTATCTAGTCTTAGTGCCTTGACTCAATATGTTAAAACATTAGAAGGGAAAATTAAAGTTCTAGAAGGGGGAGCCACAACAAAGACATACACTCTTGATGATATTTGTCCATATCCTTTTGATCGACGTCTCAACATGATTCCGTTCCCTAAGCATTGTGAAATTCCAAAGTTTGATCATTATAACAGAAAATCAGATCCCATTGACCATATTAGAGACTTTCGAAACATGACTTTAGAATTTTCTCATGAGGATACATACTTGATGCGTTTGTTCCCATGAAGTCTTAAAGGCCAATCTATGGAATGGTTATAAAAAATTACACCGCCTATCAAAACATTTGAGGAATTGATCAACGAGTTCATCTCTCAATATTCCTATAACATACAACACCAAATCACAATGATTGATCTATGCAAGGCCAAGCAAAAATCTGGTGAATCGTTCATACATTTATTTAGAGATGGAGAAGATTGTTCGCCAGATATCCACGTCATGTTCTTGAAAAGGAAAAGATCACTACATTCATAAATAGCTTGGATCAAGAGATGAGTTATCATCTAAATCTTCATTGTCCTCCCTCTTTTCAGAAAATGATTGAAAATGAAATCACAATTGAAAATGCATTAGTTCAGAGAGGGATAATCAAACTTGATAAAGACAATCCTAGCTCCTCAAATCACCACAATGACAAATCTAGATTTTGGACTTGCAACAAGAATGTGGTGAATGATGGTATTGTAGATGCACATCATGTCTCACTTAAGCCAGTTGTTCTTAGTGTTCCTCACAACAACAACTACAACAATTTCAACTTGGTTACGAATCAGGGAAACAATCCTCCTCCTTCGAGGAATAACAAAAATCCAACTTTTGTTCCAAATCAAAGTAATACCAACAACCAAGGGTATCATGGAAACAACAACAATAACACCTTAGGAAATACATCAAACATGAATCCACAACGATCATCATTTTTCTCCAACAGGACTTTTACTTTGTTGGGACAATCTATGGAATCCACCCTTAAAGAATTGATGGCAAAGAACGTTATTACCCTACCGCCACAATGTAACTTCAAACCTAGTGTGAAGCCACCATCATGGAATGATGCGTACAATTGTGAATATCATAGATGAAAAGGCCATCGTACGAATAATTGCCAAGCCTTAAAGAATGCTATTCAGGATTTAATCGACAAAGACATTGTCACAATAGAAGGGAACCAACAATCAAATGAAGACCACCAAGAATTTTGAAATCCTTTGCCCAACTATCAAAAATGTGAGTCTTCGGGAAAGAATGTGAATCATGTCGATGAGCATATAATCAATCATATCTACACTAATGACGAGCGGGTTAATGTTATAAAAGTCAAAGAGAAAGTGGAGTATCGAGAAGTTAACATAGCAAGGGAAAAAGATAAAGTTATCCTAAAAGGTGCTCCTTCAAAATCCATTGTGCCACCGTCGTCACATCAATCAACTTGGAAAAAATTCTGCTCAGATCTCTATCTTGGAACTTCTGAAGATTTCCCCAGTGCATAAAGAAATTCTAGACAAAGCCCTCATTGAGACAACTATAGCTGATGATCTGAATGTGGATCAATTTCAAGCCATGGTAGGACATTTTTCCTCACCCACATGCCTTTCATTCTCTAAAAAAGATGATGTTTCCATGACACATCCCCATAATTCATCATTATACTTAGAAGTCATGGCCCACAAGTTTCGTGTCAAATGAGTGATAATAGATGGAGGTGCTGGTTTGAATATATGCACCATGAAACTAATTCGGGCTTTAGGATTTTCTGAGGATTCCATTGATCCTAGAAGGAAGATTACTATTAAAGCCTATGATGATGAGGAAAGAGCATCCAAGGGTTTAATCATGCTACCAACCAGAGTGGGACCTGTTATCAAAAATACTTTATGTCAGGTATTAGACCGTGATCTCGCATACATCTTGTTGGGTCGTCCTTGGATCCACAATATGCAAGTTGTACCGTCTACATATCATCAGTGTCTTAAATTTCCTTATGATGGATAGGAGATCACGATATCAGCTGATAATTCACACAGTCAAACTTGTGCTACCATGAAAGCTAGTCAAGACACTTTGGTTCCTAACAATCGAGAAGCAACTATTAGTGCTTCTCCAAAAGTTGATACACAAATCAGTCAACTAACCAAAACCTTTGACAAGAAATTACGGTTCAAGGATAATGGAGTAGGAGAATATTCTCTCTGTCTGGCTAATCTTCCTACGTCACCTCGATCACATGGACAAACTTCTATCATACACCATCAAATATATGTAGCATCAACATCAACACAATCAGCGGCAGAACCAATCACAAAATTCAATGGAAAATTTATCAAGGAGAAATTCTCGATGGAAGATCCTGAGGATATTGAAATGCTAAAAATGGCTCTATAGAGATGAATATGACGATGAAACATTTTAATATCAAGTTACTAACCGAGCAGCCATGGTAAGGATATTCAATCATGCAAAGATGGGCCATGAGGGTAATGGTCCTATCAGAAAAAATAAAAGGAGAAGGATTTCCCATTGATCCTCCAGACTTTGTAGAAACGATAAACATGACTAGGCTAAGACAGCTTGAACTAAAACAACATCCAAACAATTGAATAATAATCGTATTCACATTGCAAGAAAGATCCGATCCAAAGGAAGCATGCTTAACAACAATTCATAATTCTTACTGATAATAACTCTAACATAGACTCGAGAATATGAATGGATACCATCCATAATGAAATTTTTTTGAAGGGATAAATAGGCTGATGCATACATATGCCTACTCTAATCAAGGAGAAGGTTCAGTGGACCCAACCACATGAATCAACCATAACACAACTATGATTCTAGTGATACTAAGTCAAATCTTAATTGAACAAGACTATCGCGGAGGACAATACCATCATTGATCTACCTCTATACCCTCGAATCCTATCGACACCTTATGACCATAACCATAGCTGATTTCACTAATCTAATGACCTGCCATCGCTAATACATCTCGATCTCATTGATTGGGATCTATCTAAACCTCTCGATATACCTGTTTCCAATCGACGGACCCTTATCATAACTTTTCCCATAGATGATGTCGGATTGTTCCGTTCGGTGATTTTGGCATGAAATCCTTAAATTAAGAGAGTGTCAGTTTCATAGCTGCAAAAGTAAAAATAAAAAGAAATATCTAATGGTGAAAAAACTAGAATCCGCGCTAATAGATCAAACAAAAGATAAAACAAAGAGCATACATCGACGATGAAAACCTTTTAAGGCAATCAGATGATGGATGTCACACTCTTCGTAGCACTATCATGAGTGATTGCCTATTTTGATTGAGCCTATAAAAGTAGTTAATCTTGAAAATACAGAGGAACGAAGGATTCTACAGTTAGTAGCATCAATGATAGATAAAGAAGTACCTAAATTCATGGAATTTCTTAGAGAAAATCAAGTTAACTTTTCTTGGTCTTATGTAGACATGCTAGGTCTTGATCTAGATCTTATAATGCATCACTTGTCCATTAAACTAGGAGTAAAGCCTATGAAACAAAAACTTAGAAAGATGCATCCTCATGTGGCACTACTAGTTAAAGAAGAACTTAAGAAACTCCTTGATGTGGGATTTATAAGATCAATTGACTATGCAGAATGGATCTCCAACATTGTTCCTGTATCCAAACCTGACAAAAGTGTTCGAGTGTGCACAAATTTCAGAGATCTTAATAAGGCATGCCTTAAGGATGATTTCCCTCTTCCAAGCATTGATACTATAGTTGATCTAATGGCTGGCCATTCCATGTATTCACAAATGGATGGTTTTTCAGGTTATAACCAAATCAAGATTGCGCTTGAAGACCAAGACAAAACAACTTTCACATGTCCCTGGGGGACTTACTGTTGGAATGTCATGCCTTTCGGTTTAAAGAATGCTGGGCCTACATACCAAAGAGCTATGACTACAATTTTTCATGACATGATGCACACATTCATGGAAGATTATGTCGATGACATACTAGAAAAATCATACACAAGAGAAGGACATCTTGAGATATTATCTAAAATATTTGCAAGGTTGGAAAAGTTCAAAGTACGCCTCAACCCTAAGAAATGTGTTTTCAGAGTCACATTTGGAAAACTCTTGGGATATATAGTTTCAGCAAAAGGAATTGAAGTAGATCCTGCCAAGGCACAAGCAATCATGGAAATGACTCCACCAAGGAATATTAGTTAGTTGAGATCACTACAGTGATGACTTCAATCTATACGAAGATTCATTGCACAACTAGCAGATAAATGTCTACCTTTCACACATCTACTACATAAGAATGTTCCTTTCAAATGGGATGATAAGTGTGAAATGGCCTTTCAACAAATCAAGTAGTATTTAATGAACCCACCCATTCTGATACCACCAAATCTAGACAAACCACTCACCTTATACATTGCTTCCATAGAGACATCTTTGGGGGCATTGTTAGCATAGGAAGACTCTACAGGAAAATAACATGCAATCTATTATATAATTCGAACATTAACAAGTCATGAACTCAACTACACTTTCATCGAGAAGGCTTGCCTAGCAGTGGTCTTTGCCTCCCAAATTTTTTGACATTACATGTTAACTCATACAATCAATCTGGTTGTGAAGATTGATCCACTCAAATATATGTTAAGCAAGGCCACATTGGTAGGAAGGTTAGCAAAATGGGTCATGATCTTAAGCGAGTTCGATATTCATTATATTGATTGCAAAGAAATCAAAGGACAAGCTATTGCTGACCAACTGGCTAAAGCACCCCTACAAGCAGAACATCCTATGCACATTGAATTTCCATATGTTGATGTCTTCACGACAGAGTCAAAGCAACCTTGGTCATTATATTTTGATGGCTCATTTACTCAACACGGATCGGGGGCAAGCATACTCTTTGTTACCCCTCAAGGAAATACCATTCCTCGGTCATATCGGCTAATGTTTCCATGTACTAATAACATAGCCGAATATGAAGCTTTAATCATTGGACTCAAAATAGCATTGGAATGGAGAATCATAGAATTGCAAGTCTATGGTGACTCATGGTTAGTCATTAACAAAATTAATGATGACTATCAAACCAAAGATGAAAAATTGTTGCCATATAAGAAAATGGTTGACGATTTCAAGAAACACTTTGTAGACATCAAGTTCATTCAAATTCCAGGGCTTGATAACAAGGCAGCTGACGCTATGGCCACAATCGCTTCATTGTTACAACTCCCAGAAACTCAGGCTCGCTACGAATTTCTAGTGGAACAATCATTTACGCCTGCTTATGACACACCTAAAATCCAAATCATTTGCCACTTAGTAGGATCCAATTCACCTTAGTATGGCAAGATTTATTCCTACTTAAAAAATGACATCTTACCACTTGACTTATCCCATAACCAAAAGTGCAATTTTATTCTGCTAATCCTCTCACTATACCCTTATATCATCATTAATTCCTCTCACGCCGCCGTCTTGATGGTAATTTCTTACTCATGTCTTGAATGTGATGAACTGATAAGGCCTTTACAAGAAGTTCATGTGGCATTTTGGTACTCATTCAAGTGGACTAACCTTATCCAATAAATTGATTAGAATGAGTTACCACTAGCCTAAAATGGAAAAAGAAGCATTCACTTTTGTGAAGAAGTGCTAAAAATTTTAGATACATGGGAATCTCATCCATGTACCAGCATAAGAACTACAACCATTCATGCCAACCTAGCCATTCTCTCAACGGGGGTTAGATCTCATTTGCAAAATTCATTTGTCATCATCAAATGGACATAAGTTCATCATCACAGTGACAGAGCATTTTACCAAGTGGATTGAGGCAGTACCTCTCACTAAAGTCACTGGCAAATAGATCTCATCATTTATACTCAATTATCTCATTTTTCGGTATGGCATTCCCAACTCCATCATCATAAATAATGGACAACCATTCAAGAATCAGGATGTTGATGAACTTTGTGAGAGATTCCATATTCAACACAGATACTCAACACCTTATTATCCACAAGGGAATGACCAAGAAAAGGCCTCAAATAAAACAATATTGAAAATTTTAAGGAAGAATGTGAATGATGCAGGGAAAGATTGGCACGCTCAACTCAATCCGCGACTGCGGGCTTACCGAACTAGTATCCAACACCAAATGGGGAGCAAACAACATTTGCTCTTGTTTATGGAGTAGAAGCCATTTTCCACTAGAAGTTGAGATCCCATCACTTAGAGTATTACTGAAAGGTCTCATAACAGATGATGAATACAGAGTTTCCCGACTGCAAGAACTATAACTTCTTGATGAAAAGAGATAACAAGCAGCTGATCATTTGGAAGCATACCAACAAATGATTTCCCATGGCTATAATCATAGAGTCAAACCACGACTTTTTAGGGTTGGGGATCTTGTTCTAAAAAGAGAATCCACATAATTAGTGGTGGACAGAAAAGAAAGGAAAGTTTGAAACCTAATTGGCTAGGGTCTCCATGTGGCCATAGCAGATATGGTCTAAGATATTGCTCGCCAATGCTGAAGGGGACCCGCTTTGATGAACCCATCAACAACATGCACTCAAAAAGTTATGTCTAAGGCACATCATCATTTAGAAAAAGTCCTCAAGAAATACAAAAATATCTAAAAAAAGTCTTGGAAGAAATACAAACAAAGCAGTAAAAAATCTTGAAGAAACACAAAAACAAGAGAAAAAAGTCCTCAAGTCAGCCAAAACATCGAAAAGTCCTAAGAAATATAAAATATCATAAAGTGGGTCTTGAAGAATACAAAACAAGAGAAAGTCTTGGAAAATGGTTACCTCCGTGAAAACTCGCAACAGTATCTCGGGATAGCTTAATTAAAAACACAGAAAAATGCAATAAAAACAAATAGTGAAAATCTGGAAAAAATACGTTATTTGTAGCTCTCCATCTATTAGTTCATGTTTTGCACTAGGCTTTCATTTCATGCATCTTTCCTTCATCTTAGGATCATACCAACATCATGTTGCCATCATTTTCCTAGAACGATAATGTCTTACCATGGCTTGATTTTTGGTACATATCCATTTCAGCAAGTTGTGTCAAATACTAGGGGCAAAACATTGAAATACTCTAGGGCAACCAACTTTCAGGTTCTACCAAAACAACTCGACAACGCTATAGAACTCAGTCATGCGAACAAACAATCAACACACATGAACAACTATCCAATCATCGAACCACATCACAACAATTTTTTTTTCAGCAAAAATACCATATCATGGCTCATATTTGGATGATCTAAAATCTGAATAATGATTAGAATATTAGTTTTACATTTTGCACAATGGTTGTTTGATGTTTCAACATCATCTCTCTGGAGCACACTCAATGATGTAATGAACTAGAGTGACAAGGAAGGAGGATGATTTTTCTTTGTCTGCTGTCTTGAGGTTAACTATTGCTTTGAAGAAAATATGTCATGAAACATGATTTCCAAAGCATATCATTAACAACAGTTCCACATTTGCATTAGAAGGTGGTTAGTCTTTGTTTTTTTATGCAAGAAATGCTCAGGTCATCTCGGTTCAATTATACCTCGATGCTTGTGTCGCTTGCTATATCAAAAATCATGAAAGTTGTACTTAGGTCATCATCGGTGCTAATTTCCCCTATGATGCTTGTACATACTTCCAAAATTTTATAAGGCTCTATGATGATTCACAAAAGCTACTCAAAAGCTCAATGAACAGTTGGTTTTATTTAGTTGCATTTCATTTAGATCAATGTATATATTTTGCATACTTGATTCGCATTAGAGTTTCACACAAGGATGAACAGATAAATCAACGGTTGTCATGTCTCTTTGGATTATATGTGGAGGAAATTTGGACATTTGTTTCATCCTCATTTCATTATCATTTCATCTCGGTCTTGTGCATATCATATAGTTTAAACATCCATCATTGGGATCCTTTCCCATTTATGTATCCTTCCTAATGCATTATCATTTCATATTTCATATCGTTTCATTGCATATCATGGGACATTCTCATTTTTTATCATCTTCATTTCATTCTCATGTTATTCCAATCCTTTTATCATTTCGTATCATTCATTCATACATTTAACCTTTTTTCATTATTATCCCCTTCATCATTACATATCATTTCAATTTTATCATTTTTTTTTTCAATTTTGTCATTTTATCATTCCATTTCATTTCATTTTATCATTTCATTCCATTTCCTATCATATCATTTCATAACATATCATCTCATTTTATTACATTGCATATCACTACATTACATTTCATTTTTTTCCTTTCATTTATTATCATTCCATATCATTTTAATTTTCTCATTTTATCATTACATTTTCCATAACATTTCCATTTTATCATTTCATTCCATTTCACTCCATTTCATTTCATTATTTACTCATTTTTTTTCATCACATCATTCTCTCATCATTTTTTATCATATCATTATCATTCATATAACTATCATTCATCATTTATCATCTCATCGGCTCATATCATTTTATCATCTCAAGTCACTTCATAATTCATTTTTTCATCTCTTTT
>VDFB02353689.1:0-21803 GCA_007258455.2 Sequoia sempervirens
CCCATAACCGGTATCCTCGCATCAACATTCTAGCGCTAGAAGGAGGGAAAACCAATCATTTAGTTGTTTTTTAGCTTGAAATCCATGTTTTTGTTGTTTTGTTGGTTGCAGTGGTGCTCAAACCGCAAACAACGACACTATCTCAATAGTGTCACCATATAGCGACGCCTAAGGAATTTGATACAATGAAGCATATTTAATTGGCTGATGTTGATTTAAATATAGCGACACTTATTTAAATTTGAACTATCATGGAATGAAAACGGCAACGCTCAACTTCACCAGATCGACACTTTCAAACTTCAAATCTCAACGCATTCATTTACAGTAACACCCATAAATACAGCGACGCGATTGTGCTCACTATCCTTGCTACAGAGTGATGCTCAAATTCACTAGAGCGACGCCCAAATTTCAAATTGCGACACCATCATGTACATCGACACTCAACTAGGGTAAGAAACTTTACGCTTGTTTTTTGACATGGACTTAATTTCTTTTGATTATCTGATCACTGATCGATGTCTGACTGTGTTTTCATTGTTAGACTAACAGGGTTTTGCAAGTTTTAAAGCATGGAGCAAAATTGAAGAACTTCTCTTCTATCTAAACATTTTATAATTGTAACTAGTGTTTAACACTTTGGGGCAATTATAACCCATTTCATGCTTTATTACTTTTAGTTTTTAGGCAATGCACTAGTTTTCCATTGGGTTTAAAATGAACGCTCAAAGTTGGCTAAAAATGAACCCTCACATCACATCTTTCAATTAGGCTTAAAATTGAACAAGGCAAACTCATCTTTCAATTGGTGCTTAAAATTAACTCATTGTTGCTTTGAAGGATAAAATTAACTATTTTTTTTGTTTTGTGGTTTTCAACTTTGCTAGTGAATGCGTATGCAATTCTCTCACGCCATTTGGTGATCTTGAGAAGCATAAACATTCTCTATCACGTTGCAAAAATCACCTCCACACTTCAAATTTGGGTTTAAAATTGAACAACCATGCTAGTGTGAGAAAAGGCATAGCGTGTGTTCTCTCTTTGTGCATGCAAACAAAGATGATCGAACTACGGATGTACTTACTCGCTATTGTTCATCTTTAGAGGGCCTGCCTTGGTGGGAAAAGTACTCACCCCAAGGGAACGACCCAAGTGATAATAAGCATAAGCCAGGCTCTTCCGAACCGCTATATAAATTTGTGGTTGCAAGGAAATTTTGCAATCAATTGTGTGATGCATGATAGCTCTCCCCCAGTATCTTTATGATGCGTAAATCCCTAGTTATAAGGGTTGGGAGACCTCTTGAGGGAGTTTATCATAGTATCATCTAAACTGAATGCCCTTATTACAAACCTTTGTGTAGAAGCCAAAAATCCCTAATATTTGTTGATGTCAGGAGGTCGGACCTCCGAAGTCATCCCACATATTTGTGGTTCTTAGTAGAGATGAAAAGTTTGTCATGGGAGATTCATGAGAACTTGAAGCTTGGTTGACCCACAGAAGTGAGTGTCGTGGAGGGGAGCTAGTGTAGTCAAGCTTCTAATCATCTGCTCTGAATAAGCGCAGCTGGAGAAATCCAAGTGGGAATACAACAAATATAGCCATTTCTATCCTAAGGTTGTAATACTTGTGAGTCAATTTAACACTTTTCTTGGTTTCAAAACATTCCAAAAACAAACACTCATTATTCAAAATTTCAAATACTTTGGTTTAAATATGGACTTCTTGAGTTAGTCTCGATATTACTGCTTTTCCTAAGGATTTATCCTTAGCAATTTCTAAATATCTTGACATTAATCTCAAACCCATATTTACCAAAGACAACATAGGCAATTGTGGCTTTAATCTCATAATTTTCACAAAATGGACATTGTGAAAGTTATGATGTTTTTGACATAAACATCTAGTTTGGAAACATAATCAAAAGACAAGTGTTTGTGGTAAAATCAATTCATTTAAACAAAGATAAATTGGCAAATGAACCCCACATGACTATTTGGAGACTGATTGCTCCCATTGAACTACCTGATCTTCTAGGTGCTATAATTCAACCAAACTTTGAATTCATAAATGGTGAACAAACAGATCTTATCAGTAGTTTGAGAAGCTTCATTTTTTAAAACAAGGAAACAAACTCACAGTAGAGAAACACAACAAACATTTTAGATGAAGAAGAGGAACACACTGATATTAAGGCTAGAAGGACCCTATTACCACCACCTGCATGGCAATAAATATCTCCCTTTCTTCCATAAACTTAAACTGTTTCCCCATGATCTCACAAAAAATCAAGATTCCTAAACCAAGGTTTACCGGTCCTCATTTTAGACTTAGGCATCTCACTCCAAAAGCCCTTAAGAAACACCTTCGAGCAATTCACAAAAATAGAAACAAGTTGGTAGCAAACTTTTATAGACATGCTTCAAGGTATAGTCTAGAATTGTTTTCATTCTTTTGGAGTCAAAATCCTGGTCTTTTTCATGATACCCAACTCCTCTAAATGATTCATAAAATAGTTAAACTTCATAGAGGAAAGTCTCTGTCACTCCATTTCAGACATAGGAATCATCAAACAAAGTACAATCAAAAGTGGGCATCCATATTTTATCACAACCGTTACACTTTGTTGAGAAAATTTTATGCCTGAGCTAGGAGAGACCAAACAGGTTTGAACATTCCCCTCCGTCCTCTCATTTTCTAGGACTTGAACATTTTAGAGGTCTACCATCATTTTGCTACCTTGATTTTATCAAAACAAAAGCTCACTTTACCAAATGATCTCATGCAAAGTAAGGATCCCTAAATGAAGGTCAATTGGTCGTCACCATAAACTTAGACATTGTAGTGCAAAAGTAATCAACAACCGCATTGAAGCACTTTACGAAAATAGAAAAAAATTGTTGATAAACTTTTATGAACGAACATTGAGAAAATATCCTGACATGTACACGTTCTTTATGAGCTAGAACCCTCATCTTTTTTCAGATCAAAAAGTTTCTAAAAATCATTGAGACTTTAGGATTTGAACATTTTAGAGATATAGCATCATTTTCACTACCGTGGTTTGTCAAAACAAAAGGTCCACTTTAGGTCAACATTGGGTCCAACATTTCATTCACCCCTTCATCACATTTCATCTTTCATCTCATCTATCTTGGAAAAATTTCAAATACACTAACACTTTGGGACTTAAAACATCACACCAACTTGCTACCTTAGCTACTTTGTATGTGAACTGTATCCTTTTCCATGCACTTAGTTGAGATAGTTATCATCTTTGAACTAGTTCATCTTGAAGGTCATAAGTCCACCCTAAAGATTTCTAAGTTCATTAGCAGCCTTTATCCCAACATCAAAACATCAAACTTAAGTCAAAAGTGTTGTCCCAAAATGTTTGCAAAGATCACCTTCCACATCACCCATCTTTTCATCCCACATTTTCATCATTTCTCCCAAAAGACTTAGAGCGTCCCTTTTACCTAGGTTTGAGTCAACTAGAGAGTTTAAACATTACAAAACTCAGCACAAATCTCCCATAGCTGACACCAAATTTATGGTAAAGACGAGATCACAATACAAGAGAATCATGGAAAAAGACAAAGTTACATTTACCTCAAGTGATCTAAATCCTTTAGAGTTTGATCCTAGAAGTCATGTTACACCATCACAACAACCATCATCTCCTTCAAGACCATACAAAATTGAAGACATCACCAACAACCCATTTGAGCTAACGAGGGAAGAACTTTTAGAACATCAAATTTTTGAAAGTGTAGCTCCTATATCTCCAATATTTGTAGCACAAAGTTTTACACAAGATTTCACAACTCCATCACAAGGGACAATTCAAACTTACATACCTAGTCTTGTAACCAGCCTTGCTAAATATTTTGGTCACACCTTACCATTCAAAAGTAATACACTTGTGGGCACTCTTGAAATGAATCCTCCACCTCCCACTTCCATTTGGACACCTACCTTCGGTGCTCCTCCCATTCCCGAAGGTCCAAACTAGATACAAACTCCACTTGAACTTCACTATTCTACCACCACTTTGACATTTCAGGGAAACCCTTATTCATCCACACCTATGAATACCACAAGTGTACCTACCATCATGCAGAGCAATACAAACCAAAAAACTAAAAGCAGCACACAGGGGCATGTCAATACCATATCACAGACTCAATCCTCAATGCAACTAGGGACATCTTTATGCAACCCTCTGGTGGGTCCATCCATTCCATCTACCATTACCACATCATCTCCTCTTAATCCACCACAAAGCAATCCCTTGGTTATGAGTTCTATCAATCTTGGGAGTACCTTGATCACAAACCCTTTGTTTACATCTTTTACACAAGGCAATCCTCCAAAGATATGACAAGGGAATCTTTTCAAACAATGGACTCAAGGTCCTAGTGTGTCATTTCCATTGCAAAATTTAATGATATCATCCTTTTTGATAGCTCCCTTTTCTATACCAAATCAATTAGGGCCTCAAACATACATTCCTCCCCCTCAATCCACTATCTTACAAGGAATGTTAAACCAAGGAAATCCTCCACCTTTCACTACCAATCCACTAACCACTCAAAACATCAATGTTCCTAATCCTTCGCAGATATCTCAACAACCACCTGATCCCACACTGCAAGCACATGCCCTAGCTCTACAACAAGCACAAAAAACTTACCAACAAGCCATACAACAACAACAAGCACAACAAGCATCGTTAGCACAACAACAACAACAACAAGCACAACAAACTTACCAACAAGTTGTACAACAACAACAAACACAACAAGCAGCCTTAGCAACTCAACAAGCAGCCTTAGCATAACAACAACAAGCACAACAAGCAACCTTAGTAGCTCAACAAGCAGCATTAGCACAACAACAACATTAAGCTCAAGAAGCAACCTTAGCACAACAACAACAAGCGGTCATTGTCAAACAAGCTCAACAAGCAGCTTTAGCAGCACAACAATCCGCGCAATAAAAACAAGAACAACAAGCAACTTTACTAGCACAACAACAAGCTCAACAACAAGCCTTACTAGCTCAACAGTATGCCCAACAACAGCAACAAGGATCCTATTTTCCTCATATGAACATCATCAATCCAAACGCATTAGCAACATACTCATCACTTTCACAAAATCTCACACCTTCATACACCCCATATAACCCATCTCTCATCCCATCATATGTTCCTCCACCCAATCCGCAGGATGATCTTGCATCACAAATGAAAGCACTCTCACAAGAAATGCAAGACCTTCACATGGGTAAGACAAAGAAACCCCATACACAGAACTTGTGTCCTTACCCATTTGATCGAAACATAGTAATGATACCCTTCCCTCTTGGTTTTGAAATCCCCAAGTTTGAGAAATACAGAGGGAGAGGGAGTCTTGTTGACCACATCAAAGAATTCAAAGTCATGTTCATGGAAGTGGCTTACAATGATTCATATCTTCCTCGAAGTCTAATAGGTATTGCTATGGAATGGTTCTCTCGTTTGCCTCCTGGTATCAAAACTTTTCAAGAAATCACTGACAAATTCATCCATCACTTCTCCTTCAATCTTGACATGGGTGTTAGTCTAGAAGAGTTATATACTCTCAAATAAAATCCAAGAGAAACCTTTGCAAATTTCTTACAACGATGGAGACAAAGAGCTAGTAAAAGCAAGTGGCCTCTTCCCGAAAAACAACAAGTGGGAATCATCATAGCCAACCTTGATCTAAATCTATCATTCCACTTGAAAATGCAATGCATCACATCCTATGATGAGCTTGTTCCAAGAGACCTTAACATTGAAAGAGCCCTAATCTCACAAGGAAACACTCAAGCTTACAAAGACAACCATCCTTCAACCAATTCAAATGAGAAACCTCGTGTGTGGGCTAAAAATAAAAACGTAGCAAACGACAGTGTGGTAGATGCTAAGGTCATACTAAGTGCTCCTAGACCCAACATCCAATAAGCCGTGCAACAAATGGTACCACCTTAGAACAATTAGATTAATAACACCAACATGCAACCACGACCAACCAGTAATAGGAACAACTATCCCAAAAATAAGTATACCCAGTTATCGGAACCCATCGAAATGATCATGAAGAAATTGGTAGAGTCAAATTTGATCACACTTCCTAACTTTGAACACTACCAAGAACCCCAAGAAAAGCCATCCTAGTACACAACGAGCATGATCTCTGTGAATTTCATAAAATCAAAGGACATAAAACAACAAATTACATGAAACTCAAGAATATCATCCAAGATCTCATAGAGAATGATACCATATTTGTTGAGGTACCAGCTAGAAACCAGGATCTCAAGATATACAAGAACCCTATGCCTGATCATAACAAAGATAACAACCATGGAAAAGCTAGGGATTACACCAATGTTCAGCATACTTATTCCAATGTAGTTGCTTCCTATGATAGCATTATCACTGTTGTCACCATCAAAGGATCTAGTACGAAATTCGGAGTCACCACAAGATGTGGAAAAATAACTATTCAAGGATTCGTTCCCACTCAATCTAGGACATAGCCTACCTTTCCCACATCTAATACAAGCAAGTACAATCTTGTAGATCAGCTTAAATATACCCCTACTCAAATATCAATTTTGGAACTCCTAAAGTTATCTCCTACGCATAGAAAAATACTAGAAAAAGCCTTGTTTGAACCCTCTGTTCCTGAGAACATTGATACCGATCAATTTCAAGCTATGGTAGGGCATATCACTAGCCATCACTAGCCATCTTCTCACCTTCTCCAAACAAGATTTACCATTGCAACCGTCTCATAACCGTGCTTTACACCTTGAGGTTATCATTCATAGAAACAAGGTCAAAAGAGTTTTGGTAGATGGAGGTCTTGGTTTAAACATTTGTAACCTGCAATTGATCAAGCATCTAGGCTATTTAGAAGATACTATTGAGAAGACAAAGAGTACCACCATCAGAGCCTATGACAATCAGGAACGGGTATCACAAGGAATCATTGTGCTTCTTATTCAAGTGGGACCTCCCATTACAGAAACTACATGCCAAGTACTTGATCTTGATGTTCCCTATAACATTCTACTTGGTAGACCATGGATCCATGCTTTGAAAGTCGTAGCCTCAACCTATTATCAATGTGTGAATTTTCCTTTTGAGGGTAGAGAAATCACAATCCGTGGAGATCCTAAACCTTTCTACTACTGCAAGAGCCTTGAAGCCAAGTTTTATAAGATCCCACAAATACCCAAAAATGATGAAGTACCTACACCATCAAGCTCATTGGATGACCCATCATCTTTGGCCTCTACCTCAGCATCCCAAGTACCAATTGTGAAAAGCATACCCGATGTCAAAGCCGTAATCCAAGATGATGGTTGTGGAAGCTACAAAATATTGAAGGACACCTTTTTCTTAGGATACTTACCTATTTCTCCTCAAAACCATGGGAAACCAACATCTAGCACCAAAGAACTAGAAATAATCAAGATGGCAGCTACTACCTTCACCAAATGGGGAGATTTGAATCAAGAAGACATCCATGAGCAAGATATCTCTAAACTCCTCTATCAAGATGAACAACCTATTCCTGTTCTTCCCATGAAAGATAAAAACAAAGGTCTATAGCTAATGCAGAATTGGGGGTATAACAAGAATGAGAAGCTAGGACAAAATGACAATGGTTTGCTAGAACCCACCGTTCCTGAGAAATGACTAAAAAATATTGGCTTAGGTTGTACTACTAGCAAGGTCACACTTATTGGCAAAGGTATTTATGCTAAACAAGTTGAGGCTTCCTCTAGGTCATCTACATCATGTGACACTACCTTAGATGACTTTCCCCTTGATGTTGCTCATCTATTTGAGAACCACACCCTCGTCATGATATCCATAGAATCCTTTATCTCAAATAAGAAACCAACTGAAATACGCTTGGTATACCCGCAACTCATTGACATGGTCCAACAAGGACCACCAATTCTATATTTATTTGAAAATGATGAAGTGATCTCATAATTCATGGGACTCCAAGACAAATTATCATGGGTAGATCACAAAGAAGGCTTTGACATAGAGCTTGATACAGGGGCATACTTTGGGGAGATGATTGAATCCTTCAATTGCAAAACAAATGAAATGCAATTAACTTGCAGATCTTTGAGTGAAAACCACCTAGTGGTGCTCTTTGATCCCAAAATAGTAAAAAAAAAGGACACATCTAACAGTGAAAACCCCCCAGAGGTGCCCAAGGATGAAGGATTCAATCTCCCCCTTAGCACAATGCATCCAGAAAAGTCAGCAGTACTAGCAGAAAAGGATACACAATCAATGTGGGAACAAAGGAAGAACCTAAGATCACCTTCTATGTTGAATCCTTATTAGACAAAGAACAGAAAAACCTTATAGCATTCCTTAAAGAGAGAAAAGCTAACTTTGCATGGTCATATACAAATATGCCAAGTCTTGATCTAGAAGTAGTTGTGCATCACTTAGTAGTCTATCCTGAGGTCAAACCAGTTAAGAAAAAATTGAGAAAGATTCACCCACAGATAGCACTCTTGGTTAAACTATAACTACAAAAGCTTCTTGATGTTGGATTCATTCGACCGATAGATTATCTTGAGTGGGTTTCAAACCTGGTACCAGTCTCAAAACCCACTGGGGGCATCAGAATATGCATTGATTTCAGAGATCTAAACAAGGCATGTCCGAAGGATGACTTCCCTCTTCCCAAAATTGATCTCATTGTAGATTTAATAGTTGGGCATGAAATGTTGTCACTCATGGATGGCTTTTTAGGCTATAACCAAATCATAATCTCTAAAGAGGATCTACACAAAACTGCCTTTACTTGCCCATGGGGAACCTACTACTGGAATGTGATTCCATTTGGGTTGAAGAATGTAGGAGCTACTTATCAAAGAGCAATGACCCTCATCTTTCACAACATGATCCACAAAATAGCTAAAGATTATGTGGATGATATTTTGGAAAAATCAAAGAAGAGAAGTGAACACATACAAGTTTTAGGACCTATCTTTGATCCTAGGCTTGAAGAATACAAGGTATGACTGAATCCAAAAAAATGTGTGTTTGGGGTCACATCAGGGAAACTTCTTGGCTTCATTGTTTCACAAAGAGGGATAGAAATTGATCCAGCAAAGGTAAAAGCCATCCTAGACATGGAACCACCACAGGAATTGAAACAAATGAGAGGATTACAAGGAAGGTTGAAATCCATCAGAAGGTTTATAGCTCAGCTATCAGATAAGACTCACCCTTTTTCGCACCTTCTTCATAAAAGGATAACTTACAAATGGGATGATAAATGTGATAAAGCTTTCCAATAGATCAAGGATTATCTACTAACACCACCTGTGCTCATGTTTCCAATACCAAACAAGCCACTGATCCTATACATCTCAACAACATCAACAACACTAGGAGCTCTTTTAGCACAACATGATGAAAATGGAAAGGAAAGAACTATATACTACATCAACAGAACCTTGGTAGGTTATGAGATGAACTATTCACCCATTGAGAAAGCATTCCTAGCAATAGTTTTCACTTAACAAAAGTTCAGGCATTACATGTTGTCACATCAAATCAATCTCATCACAAAGATTGATCCATTAAAATATTTGTTATCCAAAGCAACCATCACAGGACAAATGGCTAAATGGGTAATGATCTTGACAGAGTTTGACATAAAGTATGTGGAGCACAAGGCAATCAAAGGACAAGTGATCGCGGACCAGCTAGCAGAAGCACCCATCTATGATGAGAACCCTTTAATATCTGAGTTCCCTGACGAATCAATGTTCCTTATTAATCTCACAGCTCAATGGAAGATGTACTTTGATGGATCATTTACCCAACATGGATCAAGAGTCAGCATTCTTTTCATCACCCCCCAAGATGATTGTATCCCAAAATCTTACAGGCTATCATTCCCATGTACGAATAAAATTATTGAGTACGGAGTCTTGATCACAGGTCTCAGGATAGCAATTCAGTGGTAGATACAAGAGATGAAAGTCTATGGAGACTCACAGTTGGTTATCAACCAAGTTAATGACATCTATCAAACCAAATATGACAAGCTCACTCCTTACAAAAAAATGGTGGAGAATCTCAAAGATATTTTTATAGACGTAACTTTTGAGCAGATTCCTCGCATGAATAATAGAGCAACAAACACCATGGCAACAATTGGATCACTACTAGGCATGCCGAACAACATTCTTCAATGTGAATTCTTGGTAGAAAAGCTTCTCGTACCAACTTTTGAAATCCCTGAATCTAAATTCGCGTGTGTCATTGTTGGTCCTGGATCCCCTTGGTACCATGACATCTTTACCTACCTTAACAGAGGAACCCTTCCATCAGACATCACCCCGAACCTTAAAAAACCTTTGTCAAAAAGGCATCCTGATTCATAATCATAGGTGATACCCTTTACCGTCAAAGCATCGAAGGGACATTATTATGATGTCTTAACCAAAAGGAAGCCTTAACTACCTTAACAGAAGTACATGATGGCATATGTGGGTCCCATTCTAGCGGTTTGACATTAGCTAAGAAATTGTTGAGGATGGGGTACTATTGGCCAAACTTGGAAAAAAAAGCTCATCAATATGTGCGAAAATGCATCCAATGTCAACATGATGGGGATTTGATTCACGCTCCAGCTCAAGAACTACAACCAATGATTACACCATGGCCTTTTCATAGTGGGGACTTGACCTCATAGGCAAAATCACTCCAACCTCATCCAACAGCCATAAGTTCATCATAACAGCCACTGAGTACTTTACTATGTGGGTTGAAGCCATTCCTATGACCTACATAACAGGAAAGCAAATAGCCAAGTTTATCCTGAATTACATGACTTGTCGTTATGGTGTACCATAAACCCTCATCTCAGACAATGGAACCCCATTCAAGAATTAGGATGTGAAAGATTTATGCCAAAGATTCAATATCCATCGATTCTCTATGCCATACTATCCCCAAGGTAATGGCCAAGCAAAAGCAACAAACAAAACTATCCTAAAAATCCTAAAGAAAACAGTTAATGAAGCTAGTCGTGACTGGCATTTGTAGCTAAATCTCGCTATTTGGGCTTATCGAACTAGTATCTGCACACCTATAGGAGCAACCCCTTTCTCCCTGGTCTATGGATCAGAAGCCATCTTTCCTATTAAGGTTGAGCTCCCATCACTACGGGTGTCACTAAAGAATCTGATAACTGAAGAAGAGTACAGAGTGTCTCGACTGAATGAGCTGGAATTCCTGGATGAACATCATCTTGATGCCCTTAATCACTTGTAAGTGTATCAAAACCGACTGAAATGGAGCTATAAAGAGAGAATCAAATGTCGATCGTTCTAAGTAGGTGATCTCATCTTAAAGCAAAATCAGAAGAACCTTCTAGATCAAGACAACAAAGGAAAGTTTGAGCCTAACTGGTTGGGTCCCTTTGTCATCACAACAAGCTATGGATCAAGAGCATACCAACTGTCAACCCCTGAAGGTGAACCCTTGTAGGAGCCAATCAACAGCTTGCATTTGAAAAAGTTTTATGCCTAAACATGAAGGGTATAAATCAGAAAATAGAAAAAATCCAAAAAAATCAAAATCCAAAAAAATGAGAAAAAGGATTGAAAAAAGTAAAGAAAAAATTGTCCTCTAATGAAAACCACTTCGGTGGCGCTTTGGGAAAGTAACTTGGTGAAAACCTAGAAAATAGGGGCCTTGCATAAATAAGGTATCTCCATCTATTCTTTGGCTCTTTTGACCTATCATTCTTTGCATCGCCATTCATCCCCCATCTGTGTCCTTATCATGGCTTGTCACTATAAGGTATCGTGAACCCTTTAGCACTACTTGGCCTATTCCCAAGGTCAGTTTGTCCTGCCTTTATCAAAGTAGGCTAACATATCACACTAGGGGCATTTCGTTATGCATCACAATCGAGTTCTTGTATATCTTGAGGTCATGGGACATCCTATCAGAAAACACCAAAAACATTCATAAAACCTTATCCAAAAAATCCAAAAACAATTGCAAAATCCTGTACAACGAAAATCCAAAAAAAATCAAAAAATTATAAAGGCAAAATATAAAACATTCAGAAAACATCAAAATCCCTAAAAAGGTCAAACATCGAAAAATCCAAAAAACAACATCTCTTGTCGAACTACATTGTCTATGAGCTTGAAGGTAGGCAAAGCCATCATTGATGTGCCCTCGAGACACCCTAGGTCAATCCTTTAGTGGTCTGTTGTAATTAGCTGTCATCTCTTGTCTGTTCATATCTTTGTCCTGTAAATCAATCAAGTCAGTCAAACTATGTTATCTCTAAACTTTAACGTAGGCAAGGCCATCATTGATGTGCCCCGGAGACACCCTAGGTCAGTCCTTTAGCGGTTTGTTGTAATTAACTATCATCTTTCACCTATTCATCTCTCCATCTTGTAATTGGGTCATGTCTCTTGTTGAACTACATCATCTTTGAGCTTTAACATAGGCAAGGTCATCATTGATGTGCCCCCGAGACACCCTAGGTCAGTCCTTTAGCACTCCATTGTAATTAGTTGTCGTCTCTCGTTTGTTCATATCTTTGTCCTGTAAATGGGTCAAGTCAGTCAAACTACGTGGTCTTTGCGTGTATAATGTAGGAAGGCTAATCTATGATCAACCCCCGAGGCCCTTAGGATAGGTCTTTAGGTTAGGTTCTTGGTTGAAACTCAAAAATTCAGAAAAATCCAAAAACATCCAAATAACTCAAAAAATCCAAAAACATCCAAATAACTCGAAAACCCCAAAAACATCCAAATAACTTGAAAAAACCAAAAACATCCAAATATCTTGAAAACCCCAAAAACATCCAAATAACTCGAAAAAACCAAAAACATCCAAATATTTAGAAAACACAAAAACATTTGAAAATGGAAAATCCAAAAACAATAGAAAATGTTTGAAAGACCTAAAAAGCCTCAAATATTCAAAAAACCCTAAACAACCTCAAAAAATTGAAAACATAAACATCCATATAAACTTTCAAAAAGACCAAAAACAACCTCAAAACATTTTCAAAATACCAAAAACATTCAAATATTCTAGAAAAATCCAAAACCCATCCATCCCATCTCACTTTCACACATAATAAACTCTCACTCATAATAAAACGATCATCACCTTCACCCTTTGGCGAAACAAGTAGAAAACAAACATAGGAAGTTGTAAAGTGTGAACCCAAAAAGTCAAAATCTAGAGTCTAAATCATAGGTAAATGTGTCAGTGAAGTTTATAGCAATAAACCATCTTAGCATCATCATCCCAACATCAAACAACCCTCTGATCAACATGTCCTAGGATGTATCCTTCTTGCGATGGACATCAGCATTAGATACCACTTTAGCTAAACTTAAACTAGGTAGGAGCTATAGATAATATTGACTGTTTGTCTTTGATCTTTTCTTATGATTTATCTTAATGACCCATTTCGAGGACCTCTCGATGATGTCTATCTAAAACGATTTAGAGAGAAAGGAATGGGGCATTGATCATTATCTTTCGTTTGTTGTGCTTGTGGATACTCTTGTAAAATAATCTTGGCGCATACTTGCTTAGTTGTGTGTAGAGTCATTTGGAGTATGTTGTGCTTCTGCATATAGGTGATCCATAATGAAGTGGTTTACAATTTTTAGCCAAAGAAACAGACCTTTGAAATTATTATTTTAGCCTAAATATTCACATTGGGCACTATATAAGCTGGCTAAAGCTGTGAGGAATTTGAAGATGGTGAAAACTAGAGTGTCATCAGGAGAATTTACTGTCACGTAGATTCTAAAAATATTTTTTGTAAAATTTTTGGAATCAAATTACTTCTTTTCCATCTCCCACTTGAAAATTGATTTTTTTTTTAGAAAACTACATTTTAAAAAGTGATGCACCTTAGTATAGCATAACTTTTCCATGAAGAGATAAAATTCTAATTCTTTCAAATTTAGATTTGGAACTCTGATATCTAGTGCTTCCACTTGGTTAGATAGTTTTTTATTGAATATTTTCTCCTTAATCAAGTTTCAAAGTGAAACGAATTACAATTCAGACATAGCACAACCGCGTATAATGCGTAACTTTTGTTGTATATGTCAAAATTTAATTTTTTTATTTTTGTTGGATCAGAGTACTTCAATATCTGGTGCACTCATATTTTTCAATTTTTTTTGATAATCTTCTATTTTTCCACATGTGAAGAACAAAGAAATTCATTTTAGATGAAAAACCTATGTTTAATAAAACTTAAAAAACAAATACATAACAAAACCAAAACATATTAAAATTATATTCATTAGATAGATTGATCTAAGGAATACCATAATCATTTGAAATAAATTTTAAATGAATTCATTTGATCCCCAAAAGCTAAATCAAAAGTGATTTTTTATCAGCATTTTGATAGGTGTAAAGGAGACGCATTTATAGGTATGGTTTAAAACTAGCGATTCTATCCAAGGGGGTTTGATCTTGATTTGATCAAACCCTCTTCAATTGGAATCTTTAAAATGGAACTTTTTAAGGCTTAAATCATTATATTTTCTAAAAATATGTGATTTCAGCTAAAATCCGTTCCTCTCAGGAATTGTAAACCACTATTATGATAGCACCCATATGCTTTGGTCCAATATATTCTAAGCTTCTAACATTCCAACAACGTTTCTGTATGTCAAGGTGTGAACAAGAACTATCCTATCTACTTATCAAGTCAAAGTCCATTACACTAGATACAACACCTTCTTGGTTATCAGTACCTTGATGCATCATGTCTATGTGTTATATCAAACAATAAGGAACGATAGAAAATCCCAATCCCGAAGTGTGAGCATCCCCTCCTGCATTTTCATCCTACATTCTTTTGCATTGTCTTGTCACCATCTCTAATAAAGTCTTGATGGATCAAGGACTTGTTGGATCTTTTCAAGCAATCATCATCAACAATGGTTATTCATTCTTTATTCTTCTATCTTCTCTCCGCACTAACCTAGTATCATGACACACAAAAACATCATTAATGCATCCACCCTACATCCACAAACCATCAGCATACAGGCACATCATAATCATAGCATTCATCTCATAATCATAATCATATCATATCATACATTTTGTATTATCATTTGAGTTGTGATGAATAATATAGATTTGTTATTCTAATCATCTTAAATCGTTGCATATCATAAGCATTTGCATTCATCCATCCATATGCATACATCATACATCATCATAACATGCATAGAAAATATACAAAAAGAAATGCATCCACATCATGTGCATTCATAACATCTGCATATCATAATCAACTATCCATATAAAATCGTGAAAAGATAATGAAAAAAGAACATAACATTGCATTCATCCATAGCATCACATATCACATAGGCATAAAGGTAAGTGCATCCATATCATACATCATCCATCATGAAATAAAGTCAACACATCATAAGCATGAATCATTTGTATTTGTATCATAAATATATCAAAAAATGTGTCATGGTACAAAATCTGGATTGTTGTATGTACATCGATGATAAGTATAATATCCACAAGGCTATAAAAAAGGAACCAATGAATGTATATCAGTATAAAGAATGGGGAAAAATCAAAAAGTGTCTATACATCAAAAAAGAGCTAGCCTTGGTGGCTGCTACCCTCTCCAGCCTATCGCTCAAGCTGATCCTCTGCTCGGGGGCTTGCATCACTCTGCTGTGAAAAATTAGGCTGCATCAATGTCGTTGGTACATCCCTGTGATAATGTTGCCTATAATACGTAACCTCCATAATAGCCTCTCTATACAGCCACGCTAAAACTATCTGGTCGTGGGTGGATGTCATAAGCTTCTCAATTTGTTGACATCGAGCCACCTCCTGATCTCTCTCACCTGTAACGGTCTGAACTCTCTGTAATGCACTATCCCTCTCAACTGTAACTAGAATCACCTATTGTCGAGCCTAATCTTGCTCAATAGTCAAAACCAAAATCTATTGGCGAGCTTGGTCCTGCTCACCTATCAACACCTACACCTATTGTTGCAGCTGTTGTATCTGCACATCTCTCGCATCTGGCAGCAGTGGTGGTGGTGGCACTGGCTGTTGTTGCACCACTGGAGGCTGCTGAGGAGGCTATTGTCCCACTAGAGGAGCCCCCAGAACCTGTCCACCATGGCCATCTTGGCCTCCCTGTCCTCTACCCCGAATTGCTCTACCTCATGGCCTCCCTCTAGGAGGAGCCCCTATAGGATCTGTAAGTCACCTTAGAGGGATGAACCATGCATCGTACATGGGAGTAGTCTGTAACATAAGTTGACCCTGATCATAAGCCCAAGGCTGGGCAACCAATTGGTGAAACTCTCAACGACCTTTGGTGTTGGAATTGTGGGTCCCCACGTGGGAACCTACTTGGTCGCTCTAGCAAAAATGGCTCTGTAGCCATCATCAGGCATGTCTAAAACATCGCCAAACAGTCTAGCCACTTTGTCCAGAAGGTACCGCTTAATCATCATGTGCTCACAACCCTACATGTACTAGGTTTTCCTGGTGAAGTATAACTATTGTATATCATCAAACCATGGTGGCATTTGAAGCCATGGTCACCACCAGAACACGGTCATGTTGTCTATCACCTATCGCCAATACGAGAGCCCAATTTGTCATGTGTGCCTGAGCGTAATCACACCTCGGTATCTCCATATGATGAGATCATCTGGCTCCACGTCTGCCATCTGCACAATCGACTGAAGCACTGCAATGTGCTCCCATGCCCAAATATGAAGAAGTGTCACACCTACACCGAGGGATCTCCCATCATAATAGATGAAATCATGCAAATCATGGTACAAGGAGGCCAACATCATGGGCTCCCACACAAAAATAGTCCACTGGTACAACATCCTATGCCAAGCCAAGCCCCAACCTGGACTGAAAAACTGGCCACGTCTATCTGGAGCCACCAAACCTGAAATGATGGTTGCAACAATCAATCTAAAGGTCAACACATGACCTTTGTATGTCTCCAGATCTATCTGAGAGGTGACCAATACAATCTGGTCCATCTCCATCACCTCTAAGTAGACATCGAATCCGACATCAGGATCGTAAATCGCGCGATCACCGTGGATAGGCAATCACAATATCAACCACACATCCTCCAGGGTCATTATCGCCTCTCCTGTTGGAAGGTGGAAAGAAGTCTCGTTGTGCCATCTCTTGCACAATGCTATCATCATGGCCAAATGTGTCCTAATCACTGGTGCGTACATAATGTACCATAACCCGATCTCTCCCAGGTGCTTCTGGCGCAACTCTAAAAGATCACCTGATCTCTCCAATACTGTGGGTCTATGCTCTCTTGACATCAATGGTGGGATGACCTCTTGCACTCACGAAGCCCGCGACATCAGGCAATCATCAAAATTTGAAGTTATTTGGAATTTCCAGCTTGGAAATCACAAATGCGACGTTGTTTACAAATGCCTCGTTACATTCAAAATTCAAACAATGATGCCTGATGCATTTCAAAACTCAAATTGAAAAATGCATCGCCATACAAGATGGCGTCGTGATTTAGAATTTGGCCTGACCTAACCCTAACTTTTAAATCGGCAAGTGGGTCAATGGATAAGCCCACATTGCCATTTACAATTTGAAACCCTAATTTCAAATTGGAAAAAGCATCGGCATATACATATGTGTCGCTATCTATCTTTTGAGCATCATCAATTGAAGTTTGGGTGTCGCTATATAGCGACGCCCCCAAATTCTAAATTTTAATGCCTAATAAATGCATCAAAATTTCAAATTTCAAATTTCAAATTTCAAATCAAGTTTCGAATCACATACTGGTGGTCCTACACCTAGAAGCCACTAGAACTCACGAACTTGATCGAAAATGTGTCGGGGAAGCTCACGGTGTGCCATTTTGTCGAAGGGTCAGAGCTAAATTTGCAAAAAATTCTAAAGTATGAATGCACAAATGAATTGAAAATGACCCATCTTAGCCTATTTAAGCCAGAAAATTAGGGTTTTTTGCCCTAATTTAATCTTTTTAATGGGTTTTATTATCATTTTCACCAATTTTGCCAACCTGGACCTAATTTTGTATTGTTTTTTGCATTTTTGGCATTATTCTTGCATCCCGAAACCTTTTTGAACCTTAATTGAGAAATCAACCCAAAATTTGAAATTTATGCCTGATTTCTCGAGGGGGCAGGGAGTCAGTTTTATCCTTACATTGGGGCATCTAAACAATAAAATAAAAATTATTTTTTGATTTGAGCAGCATTTTTTATCCAAAAAGCGTTGTTCTTTGAACTGAATCAGCAGATACCTCACTTCAAAGAGGGGCAAAATGTAGACACTGAAAAATGTCATAATCGATGTCATACACTAGAATCAGATTTATTAACATCATTTCCTCTTTATCTATCCTTTTTTTTCTTAATTAGTTCAATTGGCCTAGCTAATTAATTAATTTCATTATTTTCGTCTATTTGGCCTAATTAATTAAATTAGGCTAATTCATCTCGTTTCACACTAACACTTCATCCCATTAAATTAAATAAATCAAAATATTTAATTTAATCTCCTAAGTCATCTTATTTAATTAAATAACCCTATCTTATTTAATTAAATATCATTTCATCCCTCCCCTATTTATTAAATCATCTAATTCCTCCAATCCCCTAATTGCATAAATTAAACCTTGTTTAATTAGAAATTAAACTAATTATTCCTCTAATCAAAGGGAATATTCTTTATCCTTTTTGCACAATTAAAAATTTGTTTTAATTTTTAAAAATCATCTTTTTCCTCACCCATAATGGGAATACAAGAATGTTCCTAAAGGAAATATTCTAAGGAATATTCCCTATATGGAATATTCTAAGGAATATTCCCTCTCCTCAATCAACTCACTTAGCTTCAAAAGCAAGTTAACCCTCTTACCTTTCTAGCAAGTTACTTTTGACCTGTGTGAGCAGGTCAAAAGTTTGTTTGTTTAAGGTAATTGTGAGCCTTTGATTAATCTTCATCTTGCATTCTCATCTGTTGATGAGAATCCATGATCCATGCCTCTCATCTCTTTCATCCTGAATCGTTGATTAAGCTTTTTTATCTCAACCATTCATTCCTCATTTGTTGCTCTCCTATAAATAGATCACTATTTGGAGACAAATGGATCCATATTTTATTGCAAAGTCATGCTGTTGAATTTACTCACATCCATACTCTCAATTTGCACTCATTTAGTTTATTTTCACTTTGTTTTAGTTGCATAATAGCTTCAAGCTTTCATTAATGGCTTCCATGCATCCATATTAGTTTGTAAATAAATTAGGGTTTTCATCTTTTAGCATCATTTTAGCTTAAATTAGCTTAGATTAGCTTAGAAATTGCATAATTAGATCATTTATAGCATAGAATCATGGTAACATAGCTCGCATCATGTTCATTTTGTGTATAATTTAGGTTTTTCATACACCAAACATCATGGTTTCCTCTATTCTCTTCCATAGAATCGACTGAAAGAAGCTCACTATCACGGCATTGGGAAAGGGTCCTCTGTCCACATCAATGTGACACCAAATCTACAACAAGATTAAGTTTCAATAGATTAGAGTAGATGTTTTCTTTAAAGCTTTCATAAATTTAACATGTTAGGTTTTTTTTGATAAAATATTTACTTTCAATTTTGATTGATTGATCTTGTTGAGATTTGAGTATTGGTGGCTCCATCATGCTTCGATTCATCATGGATCAAGCGTAATTTGACCCATAACTGGTATCCTCACATCAACAGAAGTTATCTCTAGCCTATTGCAACAATTGGATGAGAAGAAAAGAACTGAAGAATGTCAAAATATTGAAATTCAAAGGAAGATGGATGAATGCATAAAGTTAGAAGAAGAAGCAAAAATCTTGAGATTTGATCTAGAAAAGGCAAGAAGTTTTGAAGACAAATTTAAGATAAGCTCGGTGATGCTTGATGAATTGATTACCTCTCAAAGATCGAAAATGAATAAGAGTGGTTTAGGGTTTGAGGAAGGTCAGAGTTCTAAAGTGAAGCAATCGACTAGTAAGAAGACTCAGTACAAAAATGGGAAAATCAAGGATCTAAGAAGTAATTATGAAGAAACCCCTGTCAAGCGACATGATGCTAAAAGGTATTTAGTTTTCAATGGTGTTGGTTATTCCTACAAGAAATTAGGTCATAAGGCAAAGGATTGCAAAAGTAAAATGAATGATTCTTTATCATTCTCCGGCAAGTGTTCTAAGAGTAAGAAGATTGGACATAAAGTTAGTTTGTTGAATAAAAGGGAAAATGGAAAGAAGAATGTTGTTTGTTGTAAGTGCAAAAATCTGGAACACCCTATTAATAACAACAGAAGAAAGAAAAATATCTATCTGGCGAAGAAGAATGATCAAATCATTGATCTGAAAGAAGGAAGAAAGGTAATGAAAATGATTTGGAGAAAGGAATCATCAATCTTATCTGTGCCGACCTCCGGTGCAGATACTCTCGTCAATTTCTAAGTAAAAGCAATGGCTAAGGGGGAGCAATTATCAGAAAATCTAATAAACCCCCTCATCAGTACTTGTGTCATATCATGACAGAAGTATATTTAATGTGGTAACAAGATTAAGGTATTTTCTTAGTTGCATGTGTGAAGGATGAAATCTGCAAAATTTGAAAGAGTGGAGGCGTACACAATTTTTGAGGCAATTTACCTGCAAGTTGAAGCATTTATTGCAAAATCATTCGGAATGGAAGGAATAAATTTAGATAATTCTAAAGGCTTATGTATTTTCGGAGAAGCATGCAAAGGAAGTTTAGAACACAATTCAGAGTTTCAGGGTTTGAAGAAGAAATCAAGCAGATTCAAAGTGAGCTTTGGAAGCAAAATATCTATACATTTCTTGTTGGCATTTACAGAGGTATTCCTATTTCCAAAATCTTTCACTTTTATTGCTATGGATAATTCAAAGGTTGTGAGTAGTGCGGATAAAGTGCAAGTTAGGTTGAAGAGATATTTGAGGAGTGTGTTGGAAGATTCTATTGGTGCATTCTCTTGCATCCCTCCGAGAGTGTTTCCCACAAAAGATATCCATGCATTTGTTTATAGTAAGGTAGAAGAGATGTCATCAGTTCAATTGAGAATGCTTTGGGAAAGTGAATTGAAAGAGAACCATGATGCCTGTAGAGTATTAGTTGAGAAAAAGTTGGATGTTTGGAGGAAAGTTCCCTTGTTTGAATTTGAGAAGAAGTATATTTGAATAGTGTTGAGTAGAATTCATGATGAATCATTATGGATTGATGAGGCACATTTGATTACCAAAGAAGCTATTAGAGATGTAACTGGTTTGTGTTCCTCTGGACCAGTTCCCAAACAAAAGGCTATGGATGAGAAAGAGATAATTGAGGTTACCGGTGCAAATTTTGAAGGGAAAGAGATTGATTTGAGATTGATTGTTGATCCGGTAATAAGGTATGCTACTATAGTCATCGGTCACAAAGTTTGTATCCCTAACAATGAACTTATAGTCTCTATTGTTGTTGTACATATTTTTGTTGACATGGTTAAAAGAGGTATGGATTATGACTTGTGTGAATTACTTCGTATACATCTTTTAAAGAATTTAAAGGAAATCAAGAAGAGTAAGAAGAATACATTTTGGTATGGGAATTTGGTTATCTGTTTACTCTTTT